>KZ061576.1:251140-301724 GCA_002091835.1 Anopheles maculatus | reverse complement strand
TGAAATGGATAACGTTTTGGCAGGGTAGGCAAGAGACAGAGAGAGAGAGACCCTTTTATGCACCCTCGAGCTTCACCGTCACCGGGTGACAAACGTCATTCAGCGTTAAGGAGCATAACCTTGTGTGACGCAGAGGCCACAACAAGCAGTCCTCCTTCTATCACCCCCCCTCCCATACTTGACACCTACTTACACATGCTACATTATTTCATCACTGCATCACACCACACGAGAAACCGAATAATGTCTCACCGAAAACGTGTGGTTGAAATAACATGCTCGGGAAGGTATTTAATTAAATTTTCACCCGTTTGATGCTTATCCGGCTGCCCTACGATCCATGTTTGTTGGAGGCCAATGTCAAACACACATACCCACACACAGCACAGCAACATTAAAGTCAACCGTGTCTACGATTTACTAGCTCGAGGATCGGTTCGTGCCCTGGCAGTGTGTAAACGAGTGTAATATATCAAGCTGAACAGAGCTTATGCTTAAGTGAATTTTAATTTAACCTTCTATTCCGCTTATCGCAACACTTATTTATGGAGCGTTAAGAAAGGGAGCATAGTTACTGGAACATCATCAAATTAATCTTGGGCACTTTCTTGAGGCTGTTGCTGACCTTGCAGAAATAAAATTACGCCAAAATAGCGCCTAATATTATGCAAGATTGCAGAAAAAAGGGGCTTTTTAATCACACCAGACAACGAATCCCTGTCGGGCGCAAGTTTTTGTGAAAATATTCGAATGTACTTGCTCTTGGCCTTTTAACACGCGATCCCTTGGTGATCGATGTGAAATTTAAAGGTTAAAATATTATTCTTCCTTCTTCATTCTGGAGCTGCACCGGCTACACAAAGAAACAGAAAAAGGTTCGTCGCTTGTTACGTACGAAGCCTCATTCTGTATGAAACGTAAAAGAATATTCTCCCCTGGGACGCTTCTTTCTACGTCCGAAAGCTCACGGTCGAGGGTGTCGTTTATCTCTGTCAGCACTAATCATATAAATTATTCTGCCACTTTTTTTCCCCCTATTTCGTTTCAACCAAACACACAGCACTCGTTCGGGATGGAAAAAGATGGGACACCGTTGATGCTGGAAGTTCCATTTTTGCTTCTTCATTTTTCGACCAGTTGTGAATAATAAATTTCCCCTGTACGTTGCGCGTAAGCGTGTGAGAGAGATGGTAAACGTCTAAATGCAACGGTCAACTTCCGGTTCCGGCAGATGCCTACCTCCATGGGGTGTCGTTTTCGAGGGTGAATCGTTTGCATCCAGCTTGTGGTCAGCTGCTGGGACCACTTCCGAAAACCACATCCAACACACCACACGTTGCATCGACATTTTCGGTCGGTCCGACTAATCATGATGCCTTAAGCGCATCTTGACCTTCCGCATACACTAAGCAGTGGTAGCAAAAGTTCTCAGCAAAGAGTAGCGGTCAATTTCCCACAAAAAAAACCCCTGGATCTCTGGGTCAGTTTTGTTTATGTTTGCAACTTTCCCCATAGGGTTAGGCTATTGTCGGAAGCGTTTTCCTCGTTGCGTTCTCGATTCCCATTGTGCACGAGAATGAGTTTATGTTTATTTTACCGATAAGCAGATAATCTTCCAGTCTAACTTGATCTACTGGGACGCACTGTTTGGGGGGATTCGAATCTTACGAGTTCAAGAAATCATTCTTCTGAACGAGCAGGTTTCGTATTCTTCTCGGAAAAGCTTTTAATCGTTGTACGTTGAAATGGACCGGTTTTGTACAGTTTTTCTTGTACAGATTTTAGTTTGAGTTCATTTGCTTTCGAGAACAGCTTAACATGCAAATGAAGCACAAAACACACTGGAAAACAACCTCCAGCTCGCTGTTTGTGACACAAATTCTTCGCTTCGTTAATTATTATTTACTAAATGTGTGCCCTCTCCGGTCCGGTAATTGGGACGAGAAACAGACGGTTCCAGCAAATAAAGTACTCTCTTTAGGACTTTTCATTTAACCGTGCTGCACTTAAGACGCTGAAACGCCACAGCAAACAAAAAAAAAGTGTCTTTATTTGTGAGTTTAGAACGTAAATAATGTTCTCCAGCAGCAGAACCACCACCGAGTAAGCACTCTTGCTGTTGGATAACTGTATGCTTTTAATTAAGACGCCACACACACACGCACACTCACTCGCTCTCACGCCGTGAGGCCATCATGCATGTAGTGCATGCTCGGAGCTTTATTGTGCTGCCGGCGGATAACGAAAAACGAAACATGAAAATGGGTTGCTTTCTCTGGTGTGGTGTGATGCAGTGATGAAATAATGTAGCATGTGTAAGTAGGTGTCAAGTATGGGAGGGGGGGTGATAGAAGGAGGACTGCTTGTTGTGGCCTCTGCGTCACACAAGGTTATGCTCCTTAACGCTGAATGACGTTTGTCACCCGGTGACGGTGAAGCTCGAGGGTGCATAAAAGGGTCTCTCTCTCTCTGTCTCTTGCCTACCCTGCCAAAACGTTATCCATTTCAACATCCCCTAAAACATGGTCTTTAATAAATTGTGTTCTTCACGTGCGTTTGTGTGCGCGTGCATGGTGTCTCAGTGCGTCATTACCTGCCGTCCACGTCCTACGCACAGCAAACCGCACCGTTCTGTGCGCAATGACGAGTGTGCGTCTAATGGGTGGCTCCTCTTCTTGTTAGCTGCACGCAGCACACAGCCTAGCGAGAGGACGAAAACACTACAAGAACGGCAAATATAAAACCACACACGCAGTAAGCCACACAGGACAGGGCGATTCGCAATGGTACGATAATTCCACAAGGAAAATAAAATGGGAATACATAACCCACGGTAATCCGACAGGTGTGGTGTGATGCAGTGATGAAATAATGTAGCATGTGTAAGTAGGTGTCAAGTATGGGAGGGGGGGTGATAGAAGGAGGACTGCTTGTTGTGGCCTCTGCGTCACACAAGGTTATGCTCCTTAACGCTGAATGACGTTTGTCACCCGGTGACGGTGAAGCTCGAGGGTGCATAAAAGGGTCTCTCTCTCTCTGTCTCTTGCCTACCCTACCAAAACGTTATCCATTTCAACATCCCTAAAACATGGTCTTTAATAAATTGTGTTCTTCACGTGCGTTTGTGTGCGCGTGCATGGTGTCTCAGTGCGTCATTACCTGCCGTCCACGTCCTACGCACAGCAAACCGCACCGTTCTGTGCGCAATGACGAGTGTGCGTCTAATGGGTGGCTCCTCTTCTTGTTAGCTGCACGCAGCACACAGCCTAGCGAGAGGACGAAAACACTACAAGAACGGCAAATATAAAACCACACACGCAGTAAGCCACACAGGACAGGGCGATTCGCAATGGTACGATAATTCCACAAGGAAAATAAAATGGGAATACATAACCCACGGTAATCCGACACGATCATCTTAGCCTTAGCAAAGGCCAGGGATGGAAGGAGAACTGATGGGACAACGTTCTAGTGACAGTTCACTATGGGACGCTTGGAGGACAGAAGTTGGAAGTCGACTACTTGAGGCAGTAACGAGTCTTATGAACGAGAAAAAAAGTTTTATAAATTGTTTACTTTGACCACCTACTTTCTTTGGTGAAAAGCGCTTATGTTAACAAAGATATTAACCGAACACTATTGTTAGGCCCAAACAAGCGAAGTTTTCAAACAGACTTAATTGAGCCATATTTTTATTAAATAACTATTTAACAAAACAGTCGTTGATACTCCTTGTGTTTTAGGGAACAAAACTGTTTGCAAGGACTTGTTTTGAAATTTAAGATTCAATTTAATCTAAACAAAGAGCTGCAATGATCATAAATTCCCATTTACGGTTGGAGGAGGCGCCCAGTGTTTTACTAAAGTATGCAACAATATTCAGTTAATGTGTTCCAGCGAGTAGATAATAAAGCAGTTATTGACGTAAGCAATACTTTATTAACATTTTGGTTGTATTCGTTTCTTGATACCCCAAAACAAATTGAAACTTATGAAAAAAGTCCATTTTCAACTATGGTTGAGAAAACAAAAACAAGTTGCGTGTACGTCTGTATTTTTTGCAAGTTTATTAAGCTACTAAATAACATTTATATTGACTTATTCTTCTCCAATAACGTCCAGTTGTACAAGAAGTATAGTCATTTTTTATAAGTGAGCTTTTGCTTGACTGAAGGAGGCGCCTGGTACTTTACCAAAGCTAGTCACATTATTCGGTTAATTTATTCTAACGAGTAGTAGTTACTGATGGAATTACTCAAGGACTCAATAATTCCAGAATGAAAAGTTTCTTGTATAAAAAACATTAAAATGGATATTTCATGGTATAAAAATGGAATAAAACTTTTAAGGAAATTATTTGTTAATATAATTTTTACCCCAAAATACATCCACTGTGCTGTGAAAAGAGCGTGTATTTTCGAAGGAAAATAAAAATCTCTCCGAATGAACGACCAATTTTCTTTGCCTTTGAAAATTATCGCACCAAAGAAGAGAAAACCCGTCTTGTTTTCGATCGAAAGCACACTTTCACCTTCTACACCCACTCGGCAAAATGTTTTCGGAGGTGCGTGGCCAACATATCTCACCAAGACCTTTTCACAATAAGTGTTGGATTATTTTTGGAGTAATAACGCACCACCGTTTTGTGGCGAACAGGGTACAAAGTGGTTTGGTGGAACAAAACCGAAAAAAAAACCGCGCTTCATCATAAGCTATGGATAGCTATCATTACTCGTTTAGGGTGAAGAATGTTTATGTGTGTTCCATTTGATGTTTTGTTCCATCATTTGGTGTGTTGTGAGCAATCCTTCTTTTTTCCCTTTTGCTTAGTTTAAGAGGGAAAATAAAACAGATAATCAACCTGACCGAGTTGTACAGCTCGCCAACCATCATAAAGCAGGCTAAACGGACAGGGCCGTAGTAAGCGCATACGTAATATGCATGAAGGAAATATGATGATTTATATTTATTCATACCGACGCCGGGCAGCGAGCAGCAAGTTCTAAAGGATCAGAAGCGTTTCGCATTGTTTGACGGTAGAATTACGGGCCACGTCCACGTGTGTGTGTGTGTGTGTGTGTACTTGAAAAGAATGTGAGAAGGTAGTAGCATCAGGCAAAGGGCCCCATCAGTTGTGGAAAAGACAATTTGGTGGCTCGAACGGAGACACAAAGCGAGAGGTGAAACGATGGCGATAAAGTGCGGGATAGTGCCCTCCAGGCAATGGGAGGCAATGGAGGCGCGCGCGCACACGCTGATGCAATGATCCTCACATAAACCCAAAGATAGCAAACGGAGCAGATTCGGATGGATGGAGGGCAGAATGTTGAAGACTTCTTTGTGACCAACAACAGCACAAAAAATCAAACACACACACGGACGGACGAAAGGGATACAGGCGTCGGGGACGCACAAAGAAAAGCAAAGGTCCATCCGTTGTGTTCATCTTCTTCAAAAGAAAGCGAACAGGCAGATGCTCCCCGAAGCTACTTCAGAAGCACGCTCTTGCTCTCTCTCTCTCTCTCTCTAGCAAACAACCGAGCCGGTGAGCGGCCCACCCGTTTTTCTTCTCCCGGGAGAATTACCTACGACGAAGGATATTTATAATTCTCATTTGGGACTGTTTGCGTTCATGTTTACACGATAATGGCATCAATGGCGGCTCCATGGCGAATGTCCGCTTTATTTTTCTTATCCTTTCTTAAGCCACCGGTTCTTTCGCTTTTCTCCTGGTCTGTTCCTTTCTTCCCCTATGCCATAAACGTGTGTCCGTGTGCTGCTACAAACAAACCGGGACAATGGTCGTCAGGACTCGGCCAGGCTCGGCACATTCCATTTATCTTTCTCCGGAGTTTCGGCTGTGGCCCTTTTATCAGCTGTGCTATCTCCTGTTCGTTTTTTTTTGTTACCCTGCTGACGCTGGCCCCACCAGGGCCACCAGGGCACATTGGATTGAGATCTATACCCCTTTTTTTTTGCTTCCAGTTTCGGGGGGAACTGCAGTCGGTTGCTTCTGTTCGAGGATTTAGAAGCTTGTGCGGCACAGTTGTTAGATATGTGAGAGAGCTTGGTGCTTGCTTTTTTTCCCATTCCCTCAACGTGTCTTATATCTCCTGTCAGGAGAATATCTTGCTCCTTCTTATGCGATATTACGTTTCGTTTGCAGATTTAGTTTTGGACGGGACCCAACTCACCGCCACAGACTTTGAGCTGCCAAAAGTGAAAAAAAAAATGTGGAAAGCACCAAAAACGAAAACCCCTCACAGGCACCAAAAATGTTGTCCCTAATCCAACGGCCGTTGGAAAAGAATGTTGGACAGTCGAGATAAGAGAAAAAAAAGAACCATTCTCGAACAAAAACCTCCCCGAAGCGCATAAATTGCACGCAAAACGCACACACACATTCAAAAAAGGGAACGTTTCAAGGTTTTTTTTTGCGAAAGTTTATTGGTTCCCCGATGTCAGGAGTTTTTTTCTTGCTTTCTGGGGTCCATTCTGTCGTTTTAATTTTACATTGTAGAATCAAAAGGTTCTCCACACAGCTGCCACGTTCAACAAACGCATCAGCGTGTCCCGTTCATCCTACACACTGTCACGAGCCGTTGTCATGACGTATCATCGTTTGAGTGAAAGTAGTTACGCCTATAGTCTTCCGCGATGGGCCAGCATACAAAACAAAAAAAAAAAGAAACTAATACAGAAGCTTCTAGTTACTTTCCGTTCTAGCAGCCGTCCGGAACGGCCAGAGTACCCTCCGGGTAGGAAGACATTCAGTTTTCAGTACACTTTTTTTATGACAACCAACACTGATTAAATATGTCAGATTGAAGCTGACAGTTTTTCTTCCTATTTGCTTCGAAGCTACTCCCGCTTTTCCCATGCCCTGTAGGTTGTGGTTCTACAGTTTGAAGCTTACTAAGCGACATAAGGGAACCACTTTTACGAGTTACAGTGTTCTAAGCATCCGCTTGAAGACAACCCACCGAACGATTCTTTGTGGGTTTTCTTTTCCGCATTTGCTCTTCCCTGCTAGTAAATGCAAATAAAGCCTCGAAAGCCACAGTAAAGCGGTCTCTGGTGTGCATTAGGGTCACGCGTTTTATAGTGGGACTGGGTGGGAAATGTAATTGAAGCTGACCAGCTGCAGCAAAACAATCAACTAATGTGATTTTAAACAGCACAGCTTGGTCGAATTTTATGACCATTTAATGTGGTTGCGTAGCGTTTATTGACGGGAGTGTTGATTTAATTTGTTCGCGAGCGAAAACGACCGAAAAAAATGGAATAACTTACTCGTTGCTTAAGAATTGTAAGGAGATTGCATACTTTTAGGCGTTTACAGTCGTACAGCGCTTATTTTTAACGCTTATTCGACGAAATCTTAAACATTTTTGGCTGAGTTCGTTGGTTTTAGCTAACAGTGAAAATAAATTGCATACTTTTAGGCTTTAAAATGAAAAATATGTTTGAAAACAAAATATATAAACGTGTTGGCATACTTTTTGGCGCTAAGAGCATTGAATAGGAATTTCACATTTTAGACAACATTGACCTCCTCTACGCTACATTAAAACACGTGTCAAACTTATCGTGACTATTAAACTGTGTATAAAACAGCAACGGCTTAAACATTGTTTCACTGGTGTGAACGATTAACGGATAAACTCCACTCTAAATCGCTCTTTTCATTAAGAAAATGAACCCATCCAGCCGGAAGCGGTAGCAGTAGCAGCTACAGCAGCAAAGGCGGCAACCTGTCTCCGATCTAGCTCTGAAAGCAGTTCCTCCAGCTAATCACTCCACGCAATGCAGCAGAAACGGTAGCTAATACGCCCTCGTCGATCGCCGATAGCATGTGAAGAAACACTTTCCTATCAACTAGCTAGGCAGCGGAGGAGAGCGAGAGATACGCACCAATACACCGGTTGCCGAGGCGTTGTAGAAAACGGTTACTAATTAGCTTCGATCACGATAGAACGCTGGACGTAATGGACGCAGGAGAACGTGAAGCTTGAAGGGTGAGGCCAGAGCAAACGAATAAACCTGCGAATGCACGCCATTTTGCCATTTTAACGGATGAATGAAGCCGCTCGATAAGGCGGAAGTCGTTAATAATGACTTTTTCCTGTTTCCGTATCGACAATGCCGCCTAAAGGGTCGCAAAGGCTAATCCGAGGGCGAGGGCCGAGTTCGCTAGCAGGAAGCGGAGGATCCTTTTGCTAATTAAATCCTCCTCCGTGTGTGTGCGGTGCTTGAGCGTCTTCGGTAAGCTTGTATAAGGTGTAAATTTCCCTTCAAAGAATGCACTCGTTCGTTCGTGGTTCAATTGATTCATCGCCCATTAGAGGGAGCGCACGAGCACATCGGTTGATGATTAACGTTGTTATAGCATTAATTTTCAATTGTATGGCGCATGATTTGATGCGTAAAACAATTGCTCTCCTTTTGATATGATTTCTTAATCACTCACGCTCACACACACACACATGCCCATCTTCCCGAGACGCCACTAAACAGTTTAAAGTGAGCGAGCGAGTCGAAGATTAATTGCGTTTGGCGTGTAATGGTTGTGTGTCCTCAGCCTCAGACAAACATGCTGGAGTGGGAGCTCTCGGTCGGTGGTGTGTCTCATCCACATTACACTTGGTTGAGGCAGAACAGTTGGTTTCATAAATTGATTTTCACAAACCTCATCCCTCACGGCAACACTCCACACTGGGTCCAACAGGCCGCCGACGACCAGGGCGAAGATTTCTCTGCCAACGGGGAGCGACTAACGAAATTAGAAACATGAATTATGCAACCGTGCATGGTGGGTATCGTGCTGACGGTTGGTTTTGGGTGGCTACCGTTGCCGACGAGTTTCCCACCGGATGGGTCGATCGAAAGTTGGCTGGCCGTAATATGGTTCGCGCGTTTCACACGTTGGTCCACCAGGTCCGACCAGTGTGACATTGCTTAGTGGTGACGACAGATTAAATTTGGCTACAATTAGAATCGTTTTGCTGTGAAGCGTTATGGTAAGGGTGACGTGCGCTGTGGTTTTCAACTACGAATACGAGATGAGAGCGAAAAAACAAGGTATGTCAACGGAAGTACATGCAGTTAGCATCGTCTAGGGATGTGCTGGGAGTGCTTTGCGATAAAAATGCATTAATCAATTTCAATACCATTGGAACTACTGCTACAAATTTAGATTGACAGGTCTTTATTTTTGTCTAAACTGCAACTTTACAGGTAAACGCCGCAATTTAGGCAATCGTGTTGCATTGTGCTGTAGAAAGCATAGGCGGACCCCTGTTAGTATGCAATGTATTGAATATTTCAAAATTAAAGCGATCAGAGAAGCTTCTTATTCTTTTTCTCTCTATCTTCTTACTTTTTCTTTCTCGCATACATATTCTTCGTCATTGATCGGTGTAGAGCAGATGTAGACTGTTTCTATTGATGAAACTTGTAGATACTTTTTGATGTTCTTGTTTCATTTAGAGACTACTTACATGTGAGATTTAAATGAAGTTTCTCAACTAGGAACGATTTAAGGAATCAAATAAAAACAAAAGAAACTTATGAACACTTTCTCTTCGCTATCTGGCTCTATAATATTGAGTGGTCTTGGTCGGTCATTTCTGGTTTTTCTTGGCTTTGTTTACTCGCAGATAGATAGTCAGTCCTGCCTACGAGGAGGAAACCTGTTGGGTTTAATGAACTCTACAAAACTTCATTTTTTAATAGAAAATTATTTTTGTAACGTCATCTGATCCTCATACGGCCCCAAATACTCGCAAGAACCCTTGTATTAGAATTATTTAAAGACCTTGTAGAAGTATCAAAACTTATATTGCATACTGTCAGGCGCCATTACACCATCTAATGCAATTCTTTTGACTCCAAGGTACACGACAATAAAAACAAGCTCATTAAACGTCCGTTCTCCTCAATATGCTAATGACACTGGCTTTAACATCGAGCGTCACGACGCACAGAATCACAACGCCGTCCGAAAACGCATTACTTTTTGACACAGAGAAGTTTGACTTCTTGGCGGAAGCCAACAATTTGTTGACTTCTTGCCCGATGAGCACCCACCCCAGCACAGCGATCGAAACAAGGCCAATCCGGAACAAGTGGGAGTGATTTTTTTTCACCTCACCACTCCCAACGCCCGTCGCTCCATTTGCATAACAAAGCAACACCCGCAAATCGATGAAAGGCGGAGATGAAAAACACCGAACATCGAAAGTGTCCGTTTTGAAGATGATTCCGCACTGGATGTGTATGTGTGCGGGTGACCTGTGGGTAAGGTTGCTGATGTCCAAAAAAAAAAGATGGCAGCAACGGCTGACATTAGTCGTTAGCATAAAATTTGCACGCCCATCGAAAGCAGATGTCACCGCTGGGTAGGGAATGATAAATCGAACCGTTCCGTCAAACGCATGCCCTTTTACGCATCGAACTTCGGCCGCTGCTGTTGCTGCTGAGTTTCTATTCTGGTGTTTTTTTCTGTAAGCGCTATCTGACAAAGCTGGCCAACACTTCGACCGACGTTTCTTTTTGCTGACCTTTACGAACGATTTTCGATGCTTAGCTTGATGATCGGAGCTCTCCGATTGATATGAAGTCATTCGGACCGTTGTCTTCATTTGTTTGCTGCGAAGAACTTTTTGCTGAACAGTGACGGTGAGCAGATGAGTGTGAGCGAGCGTTTCCGGCAGGAATGTTTGCACAATTGATAACTAGCCGGGAAGAACTAGAAACTCATTGGAAAACTATTCCCAGATAAAGCTGCTGCTTACCATCATGGGTGGCATTACTAACCAAAGGATAACCGGATATCAGCACCGAGAGCAGTAAACAATTTTTCACTTTGGCGTCAATTTCTGACGACCGATTGCTCGTCGATCAAATGAAGTGTCATGGTTGAATCTTTGCCTTCTACCGCTCTGCGGTCGTCTCCACTACTGCTACTGCTGCTGCTCCTGCCAGCTTAGTCAATCAATCCCACAAAAACCCTGCTGAAGGAGATGCTTTTAGGATTGCAGTCGAGCTGTCGATAACCACCAAACGAAACCGGGACATCGCGATGCACTAAAACTTCAACCTAACTCCCGGTCCCGGTCGGTGAGCTTGGCAGCCGAAAGTGATTGATGGTGCTGGACGATGTCAATTGAAATGGTCGCATACTTTGGGGTGAGTGTGCCGGTGCCATTCGGTGGTCGGAACGGAAAACCAGTAAGTAAAACCGATCCATCAAAGGCTTGGATGTTGGTTTTTGCCTTTCGGGTGCTTCCCTGCTGCCTGCTGGCTTTTGTTTGTGTTTGTGGTGCGGTGAAAGTGTCACACTGTCAGTAGCCGACTGGACTGGACTGACTGGTGATTGACCCTGCGAGTCAAACTCTTTTGCTAGCAAAAGGCGCCCACCAAACCCCCGTCTTTGGCGCCTGGAACCGGTGGTGTTCCGAATTCGGCGACATTCTTTTCTGGCTAGCAAAAAAACGGGAGCGAATAGTTTGGAGCCCACTGATAGCTAGTTATTTCTGACAGCTAGCTACGGTTTAGCACCCGTGCAGTGTGGTGGTCGCTAGGATGGGATGGTTTTTTCTCGCACCACCCTTTCGATTATATGAACCAACCGAACAATGGATGGATTGCTTTTTATGTGTCGCCGTGTCTGTTTGGGGAAAATATACGATCGTCTGTATTTTATGTTTTTGTGTGTGTGTGTGTGTGTGTGTGTGTGTGTGTGTGTGTGTGCTTGATATTTATCACACAAATAAATAGATTGCGACAGAAAGCGAACCATAAATGCCCTTTTAATGACCTTGACTTTCGAGGTGACTATCCAAACCATCGTTCTGATGCAGCAAATGTGTTGTTGGTTTGCCTGCATTCAGGCGCTTTCGTAAATTAACACGATTCATCGATAAATTATTGATAATGGCTACTTAAAGGAGTTTTTTGAGGTTTCGTGTTTTCATTCTTCTAAAACACGATAATTTGCTAGCTGGAGAACCTTCTAGAGAGTAGTTTTCGCTTCTGTCGGAAGAAATTTTTATCACCCTTTTGTAGGCCGAAAGGCCGAACGTAGTTAAGTGCTGAATTTCGCGTTTATTTTTGGGACGATTTTTTTTTAAACGGCATCAGCTCCTTCCGATGTTTGTAGATCGCACCAGGCACATAGAGTTTCGTCTAGTTTTGATGCTCGATATTGTAAGAAACGAGCTTTTGCTAACTATCAAGCGAAGCGGTAAGATATGCGCCTGCTAGTAGGCAATATAGAGACAAGAGTGTGGCTTTTGCAACAAGATAAGCAACAAAGTGCTATCAATCAACACAAAAAATCGGCTATCCAAATGTTACATCGTTTGCCGTAGTTTTGTTGAACATTTAAGTAATTTTTCTACAAAAATCACCGTCAAAGCAATTTTCAAGAATCTCCATGTTTATGCTAGACAAATTTACAATTATTTCCAACCATGAAAATTAAATTCATTCCCATGTTTATGGGTGTTTCGGCCAATTTTATGACGTACGCCAAAACAAATTACATCGTCTCAATCGGTTGACGTTTTGCCTGATGCGACCATCAAACACAGTCAAAGCCTTTCGAACGCGACTATCGAAAGGACTCGAAATTACACAAACCAACATTTCCCTGCATCCCATCCCATTCCTATCGCCACCGTTAACCGATTGTGAACTGAAAGGCATTTTAATTGAGAAAACAGAAATCACAAGTACCACATTTAATTCGATGGTTCACCCATTAGTTTTGATTGAAGTGTAAATGAAGAAAACCCAGGAAACCCCTATCAGCAGGCAACGATGGCGGCAGCACTGCAGTCAGCGGCGAAGTTCTCTTTTATAGTACGCTTTGTTTAATGTGTAAATTGATAGCATTGAATTAGTTGGCCGGCATCACCCGCCAGGCCCGGGAAGGTCTTGATATTAATGATTCAGCGGAAAAATGCTATTTTCCGACGGGCGAGCGCGTGATGCTGTTTGCATGACGTCAGCTCGGGGGGTTTGTGGAGGGTTTGTTTTTGTGTTCCGATGTTCGTTTCCGGTGAAGCCGTTACTTCCTTCAACTTAACAATGCCGGTTTCGGTGGGAGGAGTGGAAATCGGGTCGGACGGTAAAGATAAATCAAGCGAACGAATCAACGCACCAGTGGAAGAGGTCGTTGACATTAGCGACATTGTTTATATTATTGTTTTTTTTTTCTCTGCCCCGGAAAATGGAGAAGCTTTATGGATGGAAACAGCTTTTGTTCTTTAAAAGATAAGATCGATGTTGAGAAACTCACCATTAAAGCGATACCTCTTTATCGTGGGACAGTTGCTTACCATATTTATCGTTATTGAGTTTTGTGATTAAACTGCTCAACACGAAATCCACGTAAGCTGAAAGGAGCCCTGTATGGAGCATCTTGTTTTGATTAGTAACCTTCACGAATTGTGTGGCAAAAGGAAAACAATACCGAACGCTTGTACGCTTCATGCAGTTTTCATTCGGAAAAGCGAACGAGAAAACACACGTCAGCCCGGTATGTGCCCTCTGAACTGTCAGAAGCTTTGACAGCGACACGAGCTAGTAGCAAAATGTTGCCAACCGTCGTGCAATTACATTATCGTGCATCGGGGTACGCTCCAAGCAACCGTGCTGCGTTTCACCAAATGGTTGATGCTTTTATTTATAGCACCGGTTTTGCAATATTCCGTACGGGCCATGTTCTCTGTCTCTGTCTGCCTGTGTGTATGAGTGTACGGTACAAGATGTAGGAGTGTGTAGCTTTCGCTATGACGGTTTGTTCCTCGCTCCGTACTACGAGTTGTGTTGAACTGTCGTACAACTGTACCGAGCAACAGAACAACACAAGGCATAACGTTATGATAAGAAACATAAACAATGCAGCTGGGGCACACACGCTCAGCAGTGCTTCTTTGATCCAATAAACAACGTATGGGATTGGATCGGGTGCGAAGCGAAGTCACAAATAGCCAATACTTTTGCAAGGGATAAATAACGAACCTGACTCGTCGTTGTCGGCACATACTGCTTCATTATTGAAATGTGTTTTTCGTGCTGGCGTTTGATAACCGAAACTCTCCCAAACAGATGGTGCATGGATGTTTTTAAACATGGATTGCTTTCTGTAACTTAGGCCATCTTAAAGCAATGTTCTTAACATGTCTGCCTTTTAATAGCTCATTGTCTTCGCTACACTTTCAAAAACTATTGGCAAAAGTTTCAATTTCATTTGCAGCAACACAGAAAAAAGCTTATTTTTGCATAATTAAAACATGCACCTTTGCCTTCGTCAAGGGTATACCGTTTTAAAGCTCTCTACAAAATGTTGTTTACTTACGAAGGGGTTTACTTCGAACATTCATTGAACATGCTCACGTCCGTTCTTTTAAGCTCACTGTGTGTGTCACACTTAACAACACGTGCCCGTCCAGTGGAAACAAAACGGACTACAGAATGGAGCCGGAAAACTTTGCCTAAAATTGTCAATTATAGATGCGAGCCAGATAAAATCGGTACCGATTAACCGGTGGCACAACGCTCATCGTCCCCGGGTATGAAAAGTGCCGTAAAACTTGCCATTTTATCGACTACGACCAAAAGGGGAGACAATTATTCCACGCTCGGATTTGCTTTCGGGTGGTGGTGGCGTTTGCAAAAAGGGATTTATTTAAAGAGCTGCCATTTCGGAAAAGGGGGAAAAAGAATTTCAGAAGGAAAATCAGCACAACACGTCCAGTTTGATGCTTGATTTGAGAGAAATGAAAAGAAGAATTAAATCGTTTATTTCGCTAAGATAATCGATGGAGACGCCTGGTCGTTCATGATGGAGGCGCCTGGTCTTTTGTAAGAAAAATGGAACATTCATGACGTTAAACGTTCTGAACGTTTTATTGTTTTATCATAATGTGTATAAAATGGTACTCTACAACTGGAAGCAATATAGAACAACAATATTATTTCAAAATAACTAAAAGAAAGCTCTAACTTTACTTAAAAGAAGATTTTCAGTTCGCATTACTCTCTATCCGTTAATCGAAACGAAACCAACACACAAACAGTGAGTTTTCTATATAACAAATTGTTTCGTTTTTCTTGTGTTAGTGTTGTCAGTTTACTCGTGTTTCTCCGTTGTGTCGATAGATTTGATTCTGTTCCGTTCCGTTTGATTGATTGATTAACTGTTCGTTTAGGGGTAAACGCATTCTCCAAATTAGCCGATTAGCCGTTTGTTGCCGTTTAATCGTTTTGTTGTTTACATACATACATATACAGTTGTGACTTTTGGATGTGTTCCTGTTTTCTACAACCAAAAAAAAAACCTCGTTCTAGTGAACGTTTGTTTAACTGCTGTGGCCGTGCATTATACAGCCGTTAGAACGTTTTGTTTTCTGGAATGTGTGTTAGGTTTAATTCGTCCTGTTTTTAGTTTTTTGTATAATACTTATTAACTATATAGCTATCAAATCGATGGGTTCACTTACAAGTTTTTGATCGTTCTTGTAGCAAACGTTCTTAGCCAACTTAGCCGTTTCCATTTTTGTCTTCTAGCTACATAAATATATCTTTATCAAATTTTTAAACATTCATTTTTATCAATTTATTTCACTTTCATCTAGATTTTTGCTACAGATTCTACCGATCCGACTACCAAGACGGTTAGGGAAGGTAGTCGAACAAAAGTCGCTCACAACATTACGCTTATAATGAGGCAATGACAATCCAGAATGTTCAGCCTTTTTCTTCATATCTAGCCTTTTAGAAAACGCGTGGCACACAAAAAAGGATTCTGACGGATATGAAAACAATCAATCAGGATTTTCAGATTACACCCCATCGGTAGGGAAGCCACATGCAAGCTTATAGAGAGCGAGAGAACGAGCTTTGAGGATAGAACTCGATAGGCGAATGATATGCTTGTCCAGAGAAGAAAAGGATGCAAACGAACAAGAGAGAATAAAAAAAACACCCATTAAACCAGGCCTGGATGCTTAAGAACCGAAGACGAGTGATGATAAAGAGCTCGCGGTAATAATTATCAATGACAGCACAAAACACCCACTCGCCCACACGCACACACACACACACTCACAATGGGTTTAAAATCCCAACACCCAAAAGGCACTCGTTCAATTATTGACAATCATTAATAACCCGCACCGACCGGCCAACCGACCCGGCGCGCGATGCTTCGTTGCATTATCGAACCTTTGCTAACACGGAGCTCCTTCTCTTTGCTGCTGCTGCTGCAAAGTAATGTTTTGCGTGGATGATAAATTGAATTCATGAATTACAATCTCATCCAACCGTGGCTACCGTGCTGGTGATGGGAACGGTGGCATAATTTATTGATTTCCCTTCGATGGTGCTATCTTGTTCCAGGATCCGAGAGCTTCCTTCCTTGCAGGACGGTAGTCCGCGGTAACATTCCATGCCTAGGCCGTGGAAATACGAAAGGACGAGCGTTTTTGAAATAGAATCGACAAACCAAAATAAATTTCCATGATAATTGCTACCATACTTAACGCCCTTTTCCTGATGGCGCGTGTGCGCGGACCCGTACCGTATGTCCTGCGTTGTTGGGACGATGGTTTTACGCGGTGCCTTCGGGGCGTTACAGCGCATAACTTAACCCCTTTAAGCGTGCAGGGTCCTTCCTACGCCGAAACATCTAGCCAGGGCAGATACAGGGATGAGAGTTTGTTATCCGTTTGATTTATGCCGATTGCGATAAGGTGGGAAAACTCGGGGCGGAAATTTATTCGCACACTTCTGCTCTTTCCACGCTGCTCAAGGTTAGTGTGTGTAGAGGGTAGGAGAAGCACTGAAGCAAACTTTGGCAAAAGAAAAGCAGAAGGAAAACATTTCTCAGCAATCACAAACATACACGCTGCTCTACTGACATGACGGAATGTTGAATATTGGATGCATTTTGTGAACGGCACGATAATACGAAAAGGAAATATCAAAACGCTTTGCTGCAATCACATAATTTTTCAATGCTTCCCCCTTATTCAAACGGGACCGGTGGGAAAACCGCTTTGCGTCACACATTGGTGTGGATGCTGAAATTGCACAAGATTAATGATCGTGCGATAATTTCCCACGACCGAAAACTCGGGATCGCATAGCAAAAGGTGCATTTTTTCATTCCATTTTTTTGCTGCAACCCTTTCATGAAATGGTTATGATTCTATTATTTCACCCCGAAATTCCCCGGAACCGGTATCGGCGGTGGGCGTTGGACAGGAATCGCGGAAAAAGTGCTGACGGACCGATGATATTGAACCGGATATTATTTTCCAATCGGTCAAAAGAGCAAACGTTTGCGCACGTGTTAAGTGATAGCCCGAGGACGGAGCGATAATCACCGTTTTGGGTGGGTGGGTGTGGATTGTGATTTTTCCCCCATCAGAGACACACCAGCAGAGCTTAACTCATTGCGTGAAATATGAAATCAGTGATGAAATCTTTAAGCCACGATTAAATTCAATTTGTGCTACCTTTTTACACCGCAAAATCCGTCAAATCTGTCCCGTGTGGGGTGTCCTGCTTAATGGGTCTGATATCTGACCGTTTGCTGTGCCGTTTCGGTGACAGGCGAGCGATAGAGAGAGAGTGATAGGTGGATGCGAGAGAGAAAGCGATAACTGTGAGCTTGAGAAAGGTATGGTCGTCAAAAACCGAGGCCTGCCTCACCTGACCAGAGATAAAGGGAGTTCGGAATAGAAATTTCATAAATAAATTTGCATAATTTATTCGGCCTGCCCGACTGTGTGTTCCGGCACCCGGTTCGGACCTGGTGTCCGGGTGTGTACAATTACTTACTAATGAAATGCGAAACATATGTGCGGTGCATACACAGTACGGAACAAGGAAAAGCGATAAAGGGCAAGAGAGAGAGAGAGAGAAGGCTAAAGAATCCGACAGGCCATCAAACCGAACAAACACACACATGTGTGCTTAATTTATTCACTTTCGGGCCCTGAACTGTTTCGTTTGATTTCCTTTTCCGGCGTGTGAACTCTGGACACACACACCCTGACGTCGGTTTCCACCAAACACGAGAATCACGTGTGTTTATTAATTCGATTTCAAATTAACGAATGGGAGCGTAAATTCAGTTCGATTTCATACCAACCTTCAGCCCAACCCGAGTCGAGTCCTCTGACAGACAGATCCGGGCGAAAATCGGGCGCAATCCGGGATTAATAATTGATTTTCCATTCGATACTATTTTCACGTTTGCGGTGCAGTCCTGCTGCTTGCGCTTGCAGCAACGTGCATCCCGAAGCTGTTCCGGGATAGTTGGTGTGTCGGGGTGAACTCCTCCCATTGGGTCGATTTCTTCCTGGCCAGCTGATATAGACTGGTTGTTGGAAAGCGACGGTTCACGGACTAGTTGAAGGTTCAGGCTCGCGGGCACTCGTTCTCAATTTCTCGGAAGGCTAATTAAAGATGCTAATTTATCGGCCAAGCAACCGATACAACCGTTGGCTGCTGCAATCAGGTTATGTTTCCGCAGTCGCGCTTGACCTTAGCTAGGTGAAGTTGTATCTTGGTGCGCTGGTTTGTTTTGTTCGCTCGCAGCCATGGCCAACGGGAAATGATCAGGGTGTTTCTTCTTAAAAGGAAGGAGAAATAATCGGAATTTAAGTTAGGTTCTATTTTTGATGACTATTTAAAACATCGTTCACTGATTCGGAGATTCGTGGATACTCAAAATTTGGCAATAAGTTAGGTTTTCCTCGTGACCATAAAGAAAAGATGAACTTAACACTACAAAATTGGGTCAAAAATTGATTAGATTGTTTGTTATGTCAACATATAGTATTGTTTTAGACAAGGAGGCATTTGTTATATAGACTGAAAACACAAAAATCAACGGTAAAAGACTTGAAAAGGCATTCTCATTCGTCAATTATCGATAAACGCCTAACAGTATGCAAAAAGCAGCACTTGTCGCAAAACTAGCACAGTGTGTTTTCGGTGTTGTTAAAAATGGTTGAATTTATTGATAGAGGTTTAAACTATATTTTGAATTTAATGAGCAACTAGTTTAATGAAAAAGAGAAGACTCGTTCTTCGTCAGCTGACAATCGACAACAAAACTGACCAAATTGCTGCCCCTTGCACTTGAAACAAATTCACAGGCAACATTGTCCCGGCCTTGGACGGTGTGTTATAAAAAATTAGGAAAAAGCTGACCAATTTGCAGGGCAGGTCATTATTTAATACTAATTTGTTTTCATTTTTCGTGTTTTGTTCAGTGGAAAGGAACAGTTTTAAGCAATAATGAACAATGTTCTTATTTTTACCATTCGGAAAACACACTGTGCAACAAAATTGACAGCTCACAGTGCTGCTCATAAAATATTCTCGGAGCAGGCCTTCTCGAGTCTTTTTCCTAGATTTCTTTTCTATTCCTAGCACAATACCAGGCACGACACAATTATCTGGACATTAGAATTTCTACATAGATATTGACAGATGTTTGGTCGAGACTGACGGATTGACTATGCCTCGAGCATATCTCTACAGTACCGTAGCTTCTTGATGTTTGCCGTATACGCCGGATACTTAAACAGAGTCGGACGATGAATCCCAAACATGTTCGATCTTTTTCTGACTGTATTTTTCGTTTACCCACAACTGATTAGACAGACCGGTGAAAATAAAGCTACGGAAGCCAGATATCGCGAGCCAGGGTTTCAAAAACTTTTGAGTCAACAAATTCATTTAATGTCTTTAGGATCGAACTTCGTTGCCATTTCAATCTAATAATTATTCATTACACTAAGAAGTGTAGATGATGTGTTAGACACTACTCGATATACATTCAATATCGAGCTCAGTCATTATTCTAAGCTAAAAGAAAGTCCTAAAGTCCCTATTGAATAGCTACATCCAAAAGAATACCATTAAAGGTAGAAAAAGAACAGCATTAATCACAGTTTACTACACCCAAGCATTGGCCTATGATATCAAAATCATTTCCCACGCCACCTGACAAAAAAAAACTCCGTCACGGATTGCTACTACAACCTGTTCTGCTCCGCCCAGTCACGTTACCTTCATTCGGGTTTTTTTTTCGGATGATAATTTTCCTCTGCCTTTTGGATTTCGATTCACGTATCATTTCAATATCAACCGTGTATCAACCTGCCGATGTTCGGATTTCGATCGCACTTTGCCGTCACCAAGTTGGTGCCTTCCTTCGTAGCATATGTTCCGGAAGGTGAAGTGTTCACCTCCAAAAGAACAAGTCCCTACCTATTTTTTCTTTGTTTTTTCTCTCTTTGCATTCACTCACCCCCAAACCTGACTCCTTCGATTCACCTTGACAGAAGACCTGGGAACCCATGGGGACGGGAACGTGCGTTAGACGAAGGGAGGACGGACTACAAGCACTTAAAAGACAAACTCTTCTCGCTCGCTCTCCTTTATTACGTACAACAACAACAACAACAAAAAACACCTCCTTCC
The DNA here is from genome assembly GCA_002091835.1 of Anopheles maculatus. Taxonomy (NCBI): domain Eukaryota; kingdom Metazoa; phylum Arthropoda; class Insecta; order Diptera; family Culicidae; genus Anopheles; species Anopheles maculatus. Next base: position 281,210 of record KZ061576.1, on the reverse strand, counting down.
GAATGGCCCTGAATCGCACCAGTGAATCCGCTGCGAACGGAAGACAGCCAAACGATACACAACCCCATGTTTACCGAAAATTCCCACCAGATCGAAAAGCTCGATTAATTTCCCACGGCATTGAAAAGCTCCGGTTGCGATGGTGCGCCTGCGCGTGACAGTCCACGAGCCCACGAGCAGCACATTTCGCGCGTACCGCTTGCAGCTCGACGATTCTTACGCCACCCTACCCTCCAGGGACATTTCGGGTTATTGAGTAGGCCTTCGTACGGTGGTTGCTTTCGTGCAAGGTTAGCGGGCGAACACATAAATAGGTTTTTGATGTACCGGCAGTGGCAGCTTGGGATAAAAAGATACTCCAAAATCGGAGAAAAATGTGCGGGAATCAGCTCTTCAGCAGCTGACAGCAGAAGTTTGGTGGCACGCGCTTGCTTACCACTAAGATGAGGGAAAACCACTCAGATATGCAAGAACTCGGAAGGGCAGTTGGGTTGAGCTGTGGTAGGCCGCGGTCCGCGATACACCTGCCAACATCATAATCGAATCGCCGATCATCATCATCACCCGATTTTATGATCCACTCATCTTCATCACAATGGGACGGTAGCACGTACCAGGCTTGCCAGATGGCATGCCGTGGCACTTTGGAAGCTGGCCAATGCACGTACCGGCTGTTTAAACCGGTGGTAAACGTGTTGAAATTGGACCTCTCGAGCAACAAATGAGGTGCAGCAGCACTTGAGTTTAAAGATAAAATTGATTTCGAACTAAAAGCACCTTCAAAACGCCTCAAAGTATGCAATCAGAATGACTATAATGTTTTCTGTCATTAAACTTGCACTAAACCGAGCTAGAACAGGGAGGATAAAAGAATCAAATCAACCACCGTTTGCTACAATCTTTCCAAATCATCAGTTAAAAAATCTAACCTTGAGCCGAGCTCATAAAAAACTCTACCAAAACAATCGGATTGCGTGCGTGCTCAATTAAGCTACCATTACTAACCCAGGCGGCCCAGTAATGCAACGATTGTTGGCCTGTTTATCTTCAATCTAGTCATCATTTTAAATCCGTCCCTAGAACTGCTGTTCCGACACGCAATCCAATGTTGATTTAAAGATCATCGTTTTGAATTCTACCACAATCACCACACAGAAAAACCCACCAATAAACCTCGAAACGATGCTCCTAAAACGTGACATAACGCCACGCCGGTCATGTGATCCATCAATTTTTACCGGAGGGGGTGGGTTTTCCCAGGCTTTCTGTCCACGCACAGAACCGATTTGTTTGCCTTTTTCGCTCGGGTGTACACAGTGTAGCCTGGGTAGCGGCTTTAATTCGTGATTGCGAAATTATGTCACTCCCAGCCCCTTAGGGTTGTGGTTTGCGTGAAATTGGGCCCTCGCGGACAAACGATCACCCACTCCAGGTTCACGGTGGAACCACAGGCAATTTTGGCGCCGTCCATTCTAAGTGTCCGCTTTCGGTGAAGGAGACTACTTAAATCGTCCCCAGTGACACACAGGCCGCGGTTTGGTTCGATTGGGTTTTTCGGTTGAAGATTGGTTGTTCGGCTTAGTTGGGAAGGCGCCACTTGTTTCTTCTTCTTGTGATTGAAATAATCAGGGCAATGGGGAAAGAAGATAAAGGAAAAGCTTGGACAAGAAAGTTTCAACACACACACACTAAGCGGTCGCGTTGAGCTACGCTAGAAATAGTCAGCCAGTGTGCTATCCACCATCTAAGGACAACGATTCTTTAGCCCAACACAGAACCCGTGTCCCTCTGGGACAATGATTGTGTGCGCGCGTGTGTGTGTGTGGGAAAGCGGGTCTCATAATAAATCTCCATAATTTTATGTCAAACTTTTAATGCTGGCCCATTTAATTTGTCCAAAAAGCCGTGCCCACAGCGGGATGCCACGGTGAACGACGACGATGGTAAAGTTTGTCACTATACAGCACGGGACGAAGAATGCCGTGTGCTGCCACTAGCTTGGTAATTGGTGGGTGGGAGCTTTGTTCGCATTTTCTGAGGGTACATTCACAATCGTTGGATGCTTGATAGGAAGGAAGCCATTATTTCTCTCTCTCTTTGTCTTTCTTCTTTGACGCAACGTTACTTGTACAGCTGTGACGCTTTGTAGCTTACACCAGGATGGATTACGGTTCAAGAATTCGTCGTAGGCCTAGAAGAGTGTGCCGCTTTCAAGATGTTGTATCAATTCGTTTCACCGACTCTTGTCCTCTGTTTTCTTGCAAAATAATGAAGAAGAGTAAAAGTTTTGCAAAGTAGAAAATTAAAAAGACACGGCACACAAACTGGACATCCTGCTGTTTCGTTTCGTGCGTTAGTTATTGGGGAAGGAATATTGATCAGGATAAAAATATATGGGGAAGTACACGCCATTTTTTGGCGAAACGCGTCAAGCAGGTGGCTTAATTAGTCCTGCAAATAACACAATACTCGCGAACGCACCGTCCATTTGTTCGTCACACTTTGGTACTCAGAACGCACACCATTGCACTATGGGAATTTCAGAATACATTTTGAAAAAATGTTACTTTTGGATGAGATTCTTTTGTTAAAGAGCTATCTAATGAGGTGTTTGTTTAACCTAAACCTACGAAAAATAAATTACTTTAACGAGTTTTAAAACTTAAAATCAATTGTAATTAAAAGAACGAACACACCGTATTTCTGCTGAATGACACTAGGTGGCGCTAGTTTTGAATGCTAAGAAGTGACATTAAAACTATATTATCGATGTATTAAGAGTCACTTAACATATTTAACATATTATTTTTTGTTGTTCTTCTTCTTCTTCTCCTTCTTCTGGCGAGGTATTTCACGATACAGCGATAGAATCCATCTTCCTGGGCCTTCCTAAGCTACTTCGCGAATTTGCTACTGCAACACCTCTGTGTTAAGGACCGGCTACTATGGCCATATGTCCCTCAAATTCTTGTTCAATTTATCATTTTCTCACACATATTTTTGTTCGAGCTAGAAGTCTTGTCACATTCTTCTCACAAATGAGTTTTTGGCAAACATCGATCGATGTTGGATTAAATTAACAAAACCAATAAAAATTTTATCCCATTAAACTGCCCATTGTGCACTGTGATGTGCGCGCTATGTGTCTAGAGAACACTCGTTGATTTATTGTTTATTTTCACCGTTTTTCTTCCCTCTGGGGGGAAAAAACTTTTAACGAGACCGTACCACACGGTACACCGATTCCGCAAGCTTGCTGTGAGCGTGTGTGTTTGCGAAGCTTGCGATTCACGATGCGTTTACGAACAAACAGAGTTATTTTGGATTTGGATGATTCTGGGTGTGTGTGTTTTTTTTAAAGAAGCATGCCAAACAACACCACCCCGCTGTTTGTATCAAGCTGTTCAGTTTCACGCTAAAAAAAAACAACCCCCAGTCTTCGCTTGGAGTACGGCAACAGCACACGACCAATAACAAACGCTCAACCATCATTGGCAGTACGGGCGCGAATTTTAGCCGCGCGAATTAATAAGACAATCTGACAGCGTGACGGGCCCCATCAATATTCCGCATCCAATTACGGCCCGGTGCCGCGTCGTGTAACTGAGAAATGGTTACGAAATGCTGTAAAATTGCTGTTAACAAGAGCTCGAACGCAGGATGCTGGCGAATGATTGACCAACGAGCGCATTTGCCGCGTTTGCACCCGTATCTGGGGTGGCTCCGAAAATAATGATCGATATAAATTATGCTTTCGCGACTGGTTAATGCGAGCGCGGTAACGCTTGAACAACAAGCGTGAGTGATTTAAAATTCGAAGAAAGCGATAAAGAAAAGCTCACACACATAAATATTTATGATAAATTAACTTTCCATTTTATGGCGAGAGAAAAAAAAATGCGAACAAGTTGTTAAAAAAACGGAAGCACGCGTTAAAAGCGTACTTTACCGCGTAAGCTCCGCTATCGTGTAAAACGATACCGAGCAGCAAATGATTATGGACAAATAAGCCTGCCCGGTGTACACCATTTCCAGCCGGGCGCTTACTGGGATTATGACTGGCTGGTCGAGCGTTGAGCAATTCCACCCGACACGCAAAAACGACGAACCCACGACGACCATTCAGTACACTCACGCTGCGCAATTGACGAGCCGACAGCAATCTGATTGACCGATTGGCATGGGAGCAAATGGAAGCGAAATGATTTGTCAATATTGGCCGGTACGGTGCGGGAGGAACACGACAAACAAGCATGACGCCGTTGTGAGAGTGTTGTGCCGTTGTAAAAGGGCAATTTTTGACTCGGGGCGCTGATAGCATCAGTGTGCGCATAAAGAAATTGATAAGGAACAAATGATGGTTTAAGGATGATATTTGTACTGTATGGATTTTTTATTGCTCGTAATGAGAGTTAGAAAACGGACTCATTTGATATACAAAACACGGTTTTAGAAATGTATAAACTGTATATATATTAAAATAAATTAGATATAGTTTTAAAACGCCTGAAAGTTTACAATTTCGATCTAGCGTACATTCAGCATGGTCTTAAAAGGGCACTTATTTGAAATATTATACCACCGTTGGATTTGATAATGATGAAACGAAACTAATATAGCATACCTTCAGGCGTCATGTCCATACAACGCACATCGATGTACTTGATGCTTGACGGATTTATTAGATGCATTGAACTAGTGAAACTAAATACAGAACATTTAATAATTCGTGTGGCAACAACAAAAGATTAACTAAACCATAATTACCTGTGATTGTATCGCTTAAAGCAAAAAAAATTATCCTTTAAAAACAGTTATTACGAGACTTATCCTTCGAGACGTACGAAAATTTTGCTTGATAGGGACAAAAGCATTTTTATAATTGAATGAAGCATAAAAGGAAAGAGAAAAGACTGTAAGGATGAAGACTAAATAATTTGTGATTAATTTTACTTTCCTAAACGCCTACAGTTATGCAATTGATCGAACAAAACTTTTTGAAACATTGTTTTAATATGTATTAAAACGCAATTTGAATAAAGATGATAAATAAAAATAAAATACGATGGACACGATCAGCTAGACAGGTCTCATAACAAACCGTTTTTTTGTGATGCACATTGCATAAGTTTGAAGAAATTAGAGACGTATTTATGAGAACGCGAGTGACCATAGACAAATTTTGAATTTTTTTTTATTATACTCACTCATACTCATACTCAAGAACTCATAAGTTCTTATAAGTTCTTCGAATTGCATACTTTGAGGCGTAATCAAACGATTGTTTTGGTGAATTTAAGAGCCTATAGTTATGTAATTCCAAAATCAAGATGTATAAAGACTTTTTACGGGGTTCAAGTCTCATCTGGGCCGTTCTTCCATAGTGAGGATTGACTAACCAACTATGCGGTATCAATTAGTCTAGTAAGCCAGAAATGGCAGGCATGACCTTAAGAGGTGGTTAGGCCATGAAAGAAGAAGAAGAAAGACTTTTTACGAAAGAAAGGAAGCAATTAGGAACGTATTCAAGGATAAATGAAACAATTATCGGAATGCACTCTAATCTTCGTCTAGATCTCGTTACGGTTTCTCTCGTTTCGTTTGTTCTATAGTTACATCTTGTTTCTTGTTTATACGTTTTTTGTGTTCACGTTCACGTTGTTCTCATTACCATTACGTAAACTGTGTTTGTTCGAACCCGCTTAAACGCTTTTACTGCATTTATACGATAGAAGTAAGCTACTGTGAAAGTAAATTCTAAATTTCCAAACACATTGCATATATTCAACAAACTGAACCGTACCCATACCCATCCACAATCATTCGAACCTTACCCATAACGATTGGCCAACACACCTATCGGACGGATAGTGCGAGTTTGCACGTAAGGGAATGTTTTTGCACCATAAGCTAATCGATCGTTTCTTCCTTTCTCTCTCTCTCGTGTGCTCGTGCTCCAGGGTAATGCCGCCAACTCGTCGGAAACATCGATGGCCACGCAGCCGGGCGGTTCGGTGACGTCGCGGGCGGCCTCGGAAAGCCGATCGGGACCACCGGGTTCGAGCAGTGGCAGCGTACCGATCCACCAGAATCCTACCGCAACCGGGGCCAAATTCCGACACGGGCTGCTGCAGCTGATGATCCACACGATCGATCCGCTGCACGATGGTAAGTGCCGCGTGCGCGCCTGTCTGTGTATTTGCTACGCTTCCTCACACCCACGACCCCATCTCACTCCGCTCACTCACCTTCCACATCACCGAAACACATCAACCCACAAGCATAAGCAAAAAGCAGAAACTCTAACCATTCTCCTTTCTCCCTACATTCAAGCAAGGTCATAATTGTTATCATCCGATAATGTAAACAGTAACAATAAAAAGGATCATAAAAGATCTGCCTTTCTTGTACAAAATACAGTCACACAATCACACACACACACACACACACACTGTAGAGTATTAAACATGTTTGTTTAGGGGTTCGTTCCTTTGGCTATTTAACGTTCTACACAAACATAAAAGAATGACGAGAAGAAGGGCGTGTGTGTGTGTGTTTTCTGTTAACCAGGTGTTGTTAATGGTTTAATTTGTATTCTGTCCTTCTGTTCGTATGTCCTTGCTGGAGCGCTTTCCACAAATGCTTCCTGTATTAAATTGAGGGTTTTTATTTTATGTACGCTTTTCATCACTGTTGCATTAAAATCACACAGAGCGAATATTGGTTTATGTGCACCCACCATCACCTTCTATCGCCCATCGTTTATGAGCTTGAGTTAATGATTTAACCTCTGCCCGGCTTCCAAACTCTCTTTTATGTGCCATTTTGTGTTTTGTTTTGTCCTATCCTTTGCAATCTGTAACGCTTTTATGTAAACCCTGGTTCTGTTGTTGCTTTCCTCTCTTTAGTTTGTATTAACTTCGTCAGCAAGCGACATTTACGTTTACGAATCATTTTCATTACCCTGTTTTGGGCTGAAATCATTAATAATCTTCTCGTCATACATTATATCATGGCTAAAATAATAAGGGAAAAGAAGCAAAACACTAATCATCCCACCATCCTAACCTCACACTGGCCCGCCACTGACCGGCAACGAAGCATACGTCGGCGATCTGTCTTTTCTCTCGCACTCTCTCTTTCTCCTTTTCTTTCCCTCTGCATCCTTCTCGATGGAGCCTGTTAAAGGAGCCACCCGAAAAGCTCCACGCCCATCCAAAAACCGAACCCCAGATTCGCCTAACGTCTGCTTCGCGTGCTCCCATCCCATCTAAATATGTTTCTGTGGATGGTTTTACGCTCACCGGGGACTGTTGCGGGGCGGAGTTGCACATGCACCGACCGCCGGCAAACCCGGTGAGCGGCAAAAACCATCGTAGGTCATAGTTTAAGTACATTTGAAGATTAATATGTTTGCCATTTATGATTAAATGGAGTAGAAAGTTGCGTTGCGGTTTGCGTTGATTGTTAGCCGTAGTGTGTCGTTAATCATTTCGATTGGCATAGGCGAATGAAATATGGTTTTTACTTGAGCGTGCGTTACAAAAAAAAAGAGGACCTAAGAAACGGTAGCAGTGGAGAAGACCGAATAAACGAGACGCGAAGTAAAGCACTAGCGGGAAAGCGAAAGAGAGAGAAGCACAAACTTAATATTAGTGTCGAGGATCGAGGAAGAAACAGTTTGTTTCATAACGGGTAATATGTTGCGTCCTCCATTTCTTTGGCTTTGCTATGGCTTTGAACTGATGATTTGACCTTCACCTTGCATTGTAATAGTTCTTGTATGTGTTCTGTTTGAACGTTGTCGTTTACTGCAGCTGCTCGGTGTCCTGTTTATGTACCTTTTATGATTATGATTTGTGTAAATATGAATAATTTTCGTTGTTTGTTTTATATACTGGTTGTAATAATTTGAAAGGTTTTTAAAATATTGAGATTTATATGTATTTTGTACACAAATGGTCATAACACTGATATATAAAACAAGAAGCCCCCTTCCAGTGTAAAAAAGAATTAAAAATACTTGTTTTCCAGAAGATAGCCCTCTATGTGTCAACATTTGAACCACAAAACATTCGTTAAACCCATTGCGCGTGGAGCATACGAGAATTTGGCAATTGAGGCGCCCAGTAGCTCCAGCACTGGACAGGAAGATTCTACAAAGCTGTCAGAGCTAACTACAGAGAGCAGCGCTGTAAACAAAGGATAAATCTTCAATCTAAGGGCAAAGCTTTTTTGTATAGCGCTGCTTACTGACGACAGAACTACTTTTTAATAGTAGAGATGTTTTGTGAGGGCAGTGTTACTTCATATGGAAATAGCTTTTTTTCATGGGGTAAATTTGGTCCCCTGGGGCGGGAACCATTCTTTGGATACTGCCAGGTTTTTACTGACTAAACCCTCCATAATCCTTCGCCTAACATTTCCAGGTTACCAGCTAGGTTATTTCTTTGGAAATGACACTATATATCCCGAAGGAAACGTCTCGGCGCTACGCTATGACTTCTTGGTTAAGGTAGTCTGGCGTTTTAGCTTCAAAATTGCCGTTGGCTTCTGACAGAACTAATGAGATCCTTCACGCTCCTCTATAGGAGTACTAGCTACAGCTACAGTATAAAACCGGAGTTACCGCTAAAGGGACGGCTCCTCCGGCTGACGTCTGATTGAGCACCTGGACCAGTAAGAGGACATAGCTTCATACTAAGCTAATAGCTTTATAGCTATAACAGAGCTTCGTAGTATGACAGAAGCTCGATCCTCAAGTGGTGGTCAAGTCCTCAACTTTTAGAGATGAAGTCTCAATTTCTTTGAGTCCGATGCGCTAGCGGTACAGGTTATGGCCTCAGTTTAGCTCTTAAATTCATTTCCCAACATTAAATACGCTTGGTTTGAAGGTTAAAAAGATAATTAACATGAATTACAAATGGATGAGATTTAAAGAAAAAGAAAAGAGATTTTAACTTTCTCTTTATAAAATACGGTTAAACGAAGCATAAACAGACCAATTTTGGGATCAATTTTTATGTTTATGTTACATCTGCAGCAACGAAAACAACAATCCCTATGCACTAGATACATGGAGTCTCCTCTATCTATCAATTTTCCAAGCACCAACAAAAGTAGCGAAAACAATCTCGACTCATTTCGTTAAGCATTACCGCTGTACAAACAGCTGTACTATAAAATTATATGGGATTGCAGGCGTACAAGCAAAATGTGCTAATTACAGCCCATAATTGATGACATATTTTGATTTATTTTAATGGTGGCACATGAAAAGAATTAATCGAATTCACCGAGTATGGGGTGATATTCATTCAACTCTCGCTTCCCAGCAATGGGCTGGGAAGGTATGTGGTGACCTCTGAATGTTTAATGCAAATTAAAGTTACCGGGGTTACATGATGGGAAGGGAAAAACGGACCACACCGATTGAGCCCCAACATATTCAGTATGGTGAAATGTATGCAAAGGAAAATTGATATTTCGCGTTAATATACACGCAGACACACACACACAAATAGGGATCGTTTTTGGCAGTGAGACAGGTGCGCCAGTGTTTGTGTGCACGTGCCGTACATTACGCACAAACCACCATTATTGACTGGTAGCCTGGTAAGTGGGTGCTGCAAGTCATTCGCCGGGTTGTCCTTTTGCTTTCGATGGTGTGTTTCTGAGCCGTCTGTCCTATCACCTGACGGTACCTATCACACACTCCCGCCGCTTTTATCGCTCACTCGCTCTACAAGCAATAAAAAATTCAATAGCTTCCATGTCAACCTACAATTAATCTTTTGCGCACCGGTTCCGATTTTTCCCGTCCGAGTCCCGCATCTGGCGGCGTTTCGACGTTTCGGCAGCGTGCGGAATCGCGTCCTCTTCTTCGACCGATTGTCTCATTTAACTGTGGCAACAATCCTTTTATTTGTCCACGAACGGTACTGATTGACCTCGGTCATTTATTTCTGAGTGTGTGTGTGTTTTGTTTCGTTTTTTTTTTGCTAACTCAACAACCACTTAATATTCGTTAGAGTCACTTGACGCTATTGGGCACGAAATGGTTAGGAAAGTGGAGTGCTTTTGCTATTATGGTATTAATTAGAATTTTATTGACACACTTGCTGTTTATTTTGTGGTCTGTTTTTGTATCGCAAATATGTGGTTTAGTTCAAGGATAAATTCATTTGAAAATTTTTGTGTTTTGGTAATTTCTCTCCTACACTAAACGAGCTAAAAGCTTTTACATTGCCAATAAACATGGCGCACAGAACGAAAGCATCCGTTTTCCGTAAACCGTATAGCATTCCACTACCACAACCAGAATCTACATCTACCATCATTTTGTCGAAACAAAAAAACACAAGGAAGGAAACACGTTGCATAAAATACTTAAAATAATCACACAAGCAACAACTCAACCCTTCAAAGCTTCCGGAACGTGCACAACGTGGCTTCGGTTCGGTTTTTGCAAAAGCTGCAACTGCACACAAACCCGCCGCACCGAGCAAAGAGTGGATAGAAAAAGCCCCGAGTAAACACTGCCATTAGCAGTGCCGGTACGGGGGAATAAGGGAACGGGCGGGACAGCCAGGATAGCAAAACCATTACGTACGGCCACGCTATACGGTGTAATGGTTATGAGTGTAAGCATTCAACGGTTGTCTGCCAGAAGGTATCGCATCGTCTATGAGACGCCATTTGTGTGCCTTAACCGATGCTCACCACCGTCGGTTGGTAAAGATGGTTGCCGGTCGGTCGACAGTTGCACGTCATACACCATTTGCTCCATGAAGGATGTGCCGCCCATTTTTTTTCTCTGCTGTACGTGTGTGCGCGTGTGTACGGACAGGCAAACCAGATGACGGGGTTTGGATGACAATTTTAAATTTCATACGCTTCACGTGCCCGATAATTGTGAAGCTTTCCGGGCACGAGTGTCTTTAAAATGGATGCTTTCGGAGAGGATGTTGTCCTAGTCCGAGCATTAGCACCAGGTACATTAGGTATACAGGTGGAAGAACGTGTTTTGTTCTATAACTGAAGACCAACAACCATAAACTGAATCAGTTTATGTGATTTTTGTTTGGTAGGTAAGAGCTGTCAAGGTCAAAGATTTGAGCACGCAGTTTGAAATATTTATGACTCCCAATGTTTTTCTGCAAGTTTGATGTTAAATGGTAGCAAAACAAAAATAGGTGGAGATTAAACTGGAATATAATATTAAATATTAAAAAGAATGTAACGTTTCCATGTTTGACTTCTAGCATTTCAAATTCAAGAGACTAATGAAGTCTAATGACTCCATATCTGTAGAATCTTGCATATAAACCTGGTTAAACCAATTTAAACCAAACTATTGCTAAACAAATTATTCATTGGTTTTATCTTAGGAGTTTAGAGGTTAAAATGTAGTATCTTAACTTAAAATCTTGGAAGATTCCTTACCCTTCTTGAAGGAATCGAGCTATCAACAGACGGTAACACACTTTGGTTCACTGGGGGCGGCCCGGTGGTAAATGCGACAGCGGCACCGGTCTTCACACGGTAGGACCGGGGTTCAAGTCTCATCTGGGCCGTCCCCCCATAGTGAGGACTGACTATCCAACTATGTGGTAACAATAAGTCTAGTAAGCTAGAAATGGCAGGCATGACGCTAGAGGACGTTAAGCCAAGAAAGAAGAAGAGATCTAAAAGGTCGTTTGGCCAAGAAAGAAACCCAATATGGTTCACACTGTAGTTTATCTGTCTAAACTGCTAATACCTGATGAGTGAATTTTTTTTTTACACTGCGACACTTCTGTTATTTCCAATTAGAAAGATCTCAATTTTATAGATCGTGATAATCTATAAGGAAAACTATCACTGCGAATCGAATAATCTCTTGATAGGGAACAGTGACGAACAATAGAAACAGACCGTCAACTTGTATTAAAGTATAAAAGTGAGGTTATGGTGCAGATATTCAATGAAATGGTCTAATTTGTCGTTTAGTAAAGCAAATGGACCAATCAAGAATCGATTTTGCCTCAAATTTTGCCCGTGTCTACTTAAATATGTTGACTGAAGTATTTGTTTCTGAAGCAGGAAGCTGCAACAAGCTCAAAAGTATGTACGTATTTTAAACCTGTTTATTACTTATTAAAACAATATTTTGATTCATCTGTGAATAGCATTGATTTACAAGGATTGAGGATGTTAAGATATCCCAAGTTATGTAGCACCCACTGTGGCATAGGAGCAACATTATGTAAAGTAATTATACAACGCTAGAAACTGATGCCTAGAAGAGAATGCTAGAAGCAATCAAGCACAAATCACCCTGATAGACATATGGATGTGTTAAAATAAGACATAAATTCATCTTTTATTTACCAGTGGGTGATGCCGAACGGCACACCCGATACCGCATAACCGCAAAAAAGTGCAACAATTTGCGGCCTGGGGTTGAAACGAACCACCGCCCAGACCAGAAGAGCGTCGGGCCATCTTTTATTCATTCGCCGGAATATAAATGGTTCAATTTATGCAGCGTGCTCCACCATCCTTCGGCCCAGCTGTGCAAGCTTACGTGGTACGTGATCACCGGATGAATCGTGATCGTGGCACGACCGCCTTAGCCAGTAGGAGAACATTCAAATCATGATGCTTCCTTCTTTCGACTACACGAAAGCCACCATTGTTTTGGTGTGCATCCGTTGGCAAACTTTTGCGCTCGAACCGCCCGAAAAACCGACCTCACACCCTTTGTACTAGCGTCCATTAAAGAAAAAGCGTACGGAAAACCCTCGTTACACATCAGCAGCGCCCTGATGCATGCAGCCCAACGTTGGGTAATTTGTGTTGCGCCAAACTTTTCACGGCACGGCACTAATTGCATTGCATTTCCCGTGGTCCATCCAAACTCGCCGTATGTGTTTATGGAGCTGGACAGATTCTAGGGGGCGTCGCAAAGTTAGCGATAGTGAAGCAAAATTATGATTTAACAACAGCCACCGACGAAACTAATAATGACATATTTGAGTGCTTTCTAAACAAGTGGCGTTTTGTTGTGTTTTTTGGGGGCGGGACAATTTTTGGTTTGCTTAATTTAATTTTAATTTTAATAGCGTTTCAATGCGGGGAATAAAGGTCAAATCATCTGTTTAAAACGCATGCAGTAAACAAAAACCAAACGGCTGTACATAATAGAGGCAAACGATATAAATGATGTGTGTTTGTATGATATAAAATATATTTAATTGCATCGTAACATTAGTATTATTGGATACTTAACATTGCATATAGAGGTTAAAACATTAAATGTTATCGTTACGTGTATGTGCGTTTTACTGTTCAGATTTGTTACCTGTTTAACACATTTATCTCACACACATACCGATGCTACAGCAAAGCCAATAGAAATGTTGTGTTGTGCAATCGTTAAATGTTACCAAAATGTCCTGTTGTTTTGGTAATGCAGGGCTTTCTGTCTGTCTATTTCTGTTGTGTTTCTCTCTCCCTCTCTTTATCCCTCTCGTTCTGTGCTTTATTTTCCTTTTTTTCTCTCTCTCTCTCTCTCCGTTTCTTTCTGTTCTTCATTCTCTGTATCTGTCACTCTCTCTCTCTCTGTCAGTATCTTTGTTTAACTGTCGCTCCGTGTTTACTGTATCTGCGTGTACCGCGAGCAACCGAATTAGCGAAACCGTGTGCCGTGATGTTCAAAATTTGTTCCAGAATTTAATCCATAATTGGCAAATTATCCATACTAACATTACGTAATAACATAATAAAAGATCCCGTTCCAGGTAAAGTCGATGAAAAGGCGACGCAGCTGCACGCGATCGCATCGCTGAAGGTGCTGCTGGACGCCACCAAGCCGCAGCGCGGGGCCGCGACCTCGTCCGCGGCGAACCATGTTAAAATTAATCTAAAAGAAACCACCTTAGCTAGCGATCGTCCAAATGGAAATATAGATACAACAATTGATTCGGTAAGTGAGCACCTTTAGAGCATTTTCTTTTTTGGGTTTTTTTATGATGGGATAGGTCACCTAGCTGAGGAATTTTCAGCTGATAAGTCAAATACGGAACTCATTTTTGTCAAGCGGGAAATCTTGGAGAATATGGTATAGAACAGGAGGTTTACTGTTACCATCTCTTCATTGATGTTAAAACTGTTGAGTCAGAATCAAGTTCATTTGGAATTCTGATAAAGTTTACCAGGCTTGTAATAGTGAAGATGACCAACATCACATTCAGGTGAAGATGACAAACTCTCTTCTTTGCTATCTAACGTCAGAGAGGTGGACCTACTCAAGACGCTGAGGTCGACCATCTTCTATGAGACAATCCAGATCCTGACATACGCTGATGACGTATACTTACCGCAGATGCTTACATGCAGCACAGGGCATCGGTTCCAAGATCTGATACTCAAAATGATGCTTAAATGAAGCGATAAAATGAAAAGAAAATGACGAACTTAATGACTCCTTAGGGTGATCTTGCCATCGTGCAGATAAGATTCGCTAGAATTCATTGGCTTGGTTTTGCCATGAACATGTCAGACGACCCAGCCTCCTTAAAGTCTTTTAAGGCCAGCTACATGGATTTGACAGGACTGTTGAAATAACACTTGACACAAGTATAGTTTATATCCACAGAAACGAAATATCCATGAAGAAGTAGCTCTTCGCATCAACCAAATTCTCCTGTATTACTAGCAGGGAGTCTAATCACGTTAAAACGATTCAGCCTGCAAATCTCACAATTTATAATCGATTAACAACCAATCAGCGCAATCTCATCTCGTCCTGGTGCGTGGGGATATCCATGTCCACAACTACCGACATCCCGGAACTCTCGTTCATTTCATGGGACATTTTATGCTCCCCTCTGCTCAATCCCATTTTCTAATTTTCCAACCATCCAAGCCTTTATGGATAGCCCGGTTTGCCTTCCAGGTAGCCACAAACAAAAGGCCATAATCCTGGTGCAACCCACCGAAGCAACCCCCCGGACCAGGTAGCAGGTTCAAGTTTCAACGACAAAACGTCAGCCGTGCTCGTGGGCTGTCAAAACACGTGGAGAAGAATGGCACGGAAAGCAAACGTTTCTGTGCTCTCGCTGTGTGTCTGTGTGGAACTCGATTAGTCCTG
This sequence comes from Anopheles maculatus, assembly GCA_002091835.1. Lineage (NCBI taxonomy): Eukaryota > Metazoa > Arthropoda > Insecta > Diptera > Culicidae > Anopheles > Anopheles maculatus. The sequence continues at coordinate 266,074 of KZ061576.1, read as the reverse complement.
AGGCCAATTTCAATTTCAACCTGCTCTGCAACGAGAGAACATGCAACATTCCTGTTGTGACCACCGGTGTGCTTCCTGTAGAGTGTGCTGGTCAGTTTGCACATGCCAGACGGCAGCACGAGCAGCTAGACCCGGTACCGAAACCGGAACGGGCTACGCTCAACATTCCGACATTCTATTTATAGTCACGGCACAAAACCGCAAAAACGGTGAAGACGACGGACGTACCGGCACAGTTTGGGTTGGCTCGTTGCCCATCGGAATGAGCTGGTTTTGATTGACAACTATCTGACGACTCTCTGTGTGCCTCTGTGTGTAGCTCGTCTGCACAAACGGCGGAAAGAACCTTAAAACTCCGGACACGGCTTCTCTTGCGGGCCGGGCAACGGGGCAAAAGCAACTGTTGCCATCGTACCGTATACCAGGGCAGGCCTGACGACCCAGCCAGCCTTTTGCTGATGAATATTGCATGCAGCGTCGTTTTGAACGTGAAACGTGAGCACATGGAAATTGAAACCCATTTTTGCCATTTACCATTTTGCAGCGAGGCGGCATGGCCCGAGACGAGGCGGCTCTGTGGGGGGGACCGCTGGATGTATTTTATGCGCGAAAGATGGATAAACTGTGTCTAGTTTTGAATAAATGTTTGCACAAAGTGCCGGTTCGTTTCGATCGATTGGAAAACTTGCTACCGTGATCTGGTACGTGGTGGTGATGGTTGAAGTTCGCTTTTATCTCGGCTACGATGATTATGGTGATGATATGGATAGTGCCCTCGGTATGCCTGGCGGGTCGATCGGGAATTCCAATACGGAGTACTGTGCAAACTAACAGCAGCAAAAAAGTTTGATTTTCAAAGGAATTTTTGGTATTGAAAATTAAATTCGATTTCAGTCGGAAGGCACCGGCAATGAATGCACCGTGTACTTAGAAGGGCAAGAAAATTGCATTATCTGTTATGCGCCACGGAAAGCCGTACACGTCAGCCTGCTGTCATATAAATGTCATTTTCAATTAACATCTTGGCAATATGAGACTTGCCATTCCAGTGGTGTTTTCTTTGTTGAAAGTAAGCATTGTTCTGTGCATACCGATGCATAAACTGGTCGGGTGCGCTTGACTGACAATTATACACTAAGAGTAAGTTGATGGACAACGCCTGTCAAGTTCATTTGGTCACTATTAGCCACACGAACAGTTTGTCTTGTTTCTGCCAGAGGACGCACGGACGTTTCAACTGCGAAGAAACAGAAATTGTAAATGTTTTATTCTTATAGTAGATGTTCTGTTAACCACCAGCCTTGCTGATACAAGATGTTGATGTTTATTGCAAAAACGTCAAAGAAAACTTTTCTTACAAAGAGGATATGGGGCCCAATTTTGCGGCAAACTGTGGTGCCAATCGAGTTTCTTTTAATATATTTTTATTTATCCCTCAGAATGGCAATTAAAAATGTTTTATAAGAATAAGTATTAGTTAAACCTATTGATTTCAAGCATTCAAGCCAAAAGCTGTACTGATACAAAGCGCCTTAATGTATGCAAACATGTTTGTTAGGGTCATTTTTCGTGAGCTATTGACTCTTACTAAGATATTCACAAAGGTTCTAGCTCCTAGCAGTTTCTTAACCTGTTTTCTTCATTTTGCTCTTCTTAAACTCCACAATCTCCTGAAGTCATGGCTTGCCATTGGGATCTTTGATTTAATTTACTCGAAAAACATGCATGCTTTTGAAGCAACGGTTCAAATGAGATTTGAACCAAAGTTCTGCTCATAATATTTATAAAAAAAAATATATAAAGAACATCTTCACGGCATTTGCTTCCCGAAAAGCAAAAGTCTTGGTTTTGTTTTTGTATGTGCAACCCCTGAAAGTATGCATATAATTGTTTTATTTTAATTTTAAAGTCCTTAAAATATTTAAGGTGGAACGGTTCTCTTTCAAAAGCTCTCCTCCGATGAAAAGGTTTCTAAGCTTGCTATTTATTGAATGGCTACTACTCTGCATACATTCAGGCGTTATAGCGTAAAGCAGACAGTATTTTTTACCAGCAAAGTCTTACATTTTTCCCAGAAATTCTTTTATCACATCTAAAGCACTTACCACACTGCAAAAACTGCATTATTTACCGCTCCTTTCAACTTATGAAAGTATAATGCCCCGAGACTGTCATCATTCTTGTTGGCACTGACTTCTTTCGTGCAATTCAATCGAGAGAAAGAGGCTGCGGCCCGTCCCGTCCGTTCGTCCGTCAACAATTGGAAGATATTTACTTTCAAGTGCAGCGATGGAAAACAGGGGAATCGTTTCCGCAAATTGATTCGAGTCAACTTCACCCATTCGAACCTGCGAGCATGAATCAACCGAGCTGCACATTGTTCGGTTTTGGCAAGTGGCCAACGACCAACCAAGTGGCACCACTGTCCCGGGTTTTGCAAATACTTTCCAACGAAATGGGAGTCTTCGGTTGGCCAAACCATTTGTCTAGAGTAAACACACTGAGCAAGAAACTTCCATCCTTTCTTCTTGCCCGTGTTTGTACGTGTTTGTTATGGAGCTCGGGTATCATCTTCAGTCGACTGTACCAATCCCTAACGGCCATAATTTTTTCGGGACAAACGAGGGATTTAAAGAAACGTTTCGCTTTCTTTACCCATCGTTCCATCATCATATGTACGTGCCCGATTTGTGTAAGTCACATTCAGTGATCCAGTGTCGCCAAAAATTTTTGCTAATCGAGTGTCGGATGTCCCCACGAAAGCTCCCGGCTACGTAAACCTCCATTCACTTCGTTCGGTTAGATGAGATTTGACAGTGGAGATATGCAAATTCGATTCTTTCGGGCTGTCTTTCGGTTGGAATGCGGTCCAACGCGACCGTATCGATACAACTCGAAAGCACGCCAGTTGGAGCGACCTGCCTGAAGTTTAGCCGGACGCAGTGTTCAGTTGAACGGCTTTCGCTTGCGTATCTAGATGCAGCTTCATGTTTGGATGATTATTGATATGATTTTCTCATCATAGTGCTCGTTTGCAGACCCTCTCGCACCGATGACTTCCATCGTTGGTGCTTGCCTTTTTGCTATCTAATTTTACTTCCATTTTTTTGGTTCTATTCGAAGGAACAACACTCAGCCCGCAATTTAACTAACCTTAAACAGTGAGTCAGCACAAAGAAGGGTAGCGATACTCTCCAAAGCACCACGTACGCACCGGTTCTTCTTATCGAGCACAAAAACAATACCGATCGTAAACGAACGTTACGAAACGGTTGACGAACCGGGCTGATGTCCCGGTCCTTGTACATAGGGACCCTCGAAAAAGCCTCCGGAAACTCGATCTGTTCGCCTATCTATCGGGTCGATTTGTGAAACAAATGTAATGCGCTTTCGAAATGGGCGTAAGAAAAACCGACAACCACACCACACACAAAAACACACGCACTACGCTTGGAAAGATCCATTCCGTGTGATAGTGCGTACGATAAGCGAGAAAAGGGAAAAGAGTCCAAAGAGCAAACGCCCGGTAGACAAGAAATGGGTGAAACCTAACGCTACACTCCCATCGATCCTGTAACGGACGGTGCGGTCGCTTTTGACAAGTTCATTTACAGTAAGCGATTTTGTGTGATGGCTGGAAGATTTTCGAAAAACACTTCTGGACCGTTCCCAGAGCATCGTGTGTCGATAATTGATGGTGATTTGTCGGGGGAGGTTTTTGTTGTGGGCAAATATGAAGAAATTGGTAATTATAGACGAGTGCGCCTGCCAGGATTAAACTTATCCCGCTTTAGTAATCGAAACCCGAACGCACTTTCCATGTGTTAGAAGGTAAATGAACCCTGTCGGTTGTATAATAATCACTAGCAAGCGAAAATAGCCTTACGAAGGAGTTGCCGCCGAGTGAGCTACTATTTTCATCCCCTGAGAAGCTTTCAAGGGTGAACTGTTGGAGGATAAGAAGCGTAATAAAAAATCACGTGAGCATGAAATAAATCCATTAACCCATTTTCTGGCCCCGGGAAAATGGGGCCATTCAACCATGGAGCTTGCCGTGCTTGCCAGCCAGTCAGTCGTGACGTGAGCAAAGGACATAAACTTACTCAATTAGCTCTTTAATATGGCGAAACATTTCCAATCTAAGGATAACAATTTGTTTTTGATAAGCAAATTTCTTCCCTTCAAACATCTATGTACCAAAAAAAAAACCTCCCTTGAACTTTCCGATTAATGTGGCTTCTTGCTCTCCCGAGCAGTAGTGATTGGGAGATACGCCGTATAGTTCCAGGAAAAAAGGGCCGGGAAAAAAGGTCACCCGAATGAACTTTTTTCAAGGGCAAAGCTTCCCTGTTCCACCAAACCGTTCGCGACCAAGAAGAAGCTTTCGAGCTTTAATCTCCTTCTCCCGGCGGTGCTTATTGCGTGCCGCTGTCAAAGTGACACACAACTGTCCTTTCCCGGGTTGCGATGGTAACGCGCAGTGTGCTGTGTCTGTGTGAGTTGTTTTTTTGCTGTTTCTCCTGCGTATGATAGGATGTATTTTTAAACTGCGAGCTTTCAGGGTGCCGCGTCTTGATGGTAGGAATGTTTGTAAATGTTGAGCTCGAAAGTCACCATTTAGAATGGCTTTAGAAGGTTAATAGATAAAGATGGTGATTGACCTACCATTAGCGGATGCTCGACAAGCCTTATTTATAGGGAAGGCTATCAAAGAAAGGCATTTAAAATTTTCTTTTCTCAATATATCTCCTTTTAATCTATTCTAACATTGAACTTGGCTCTCGTTTACAGGGTAACGAATTAGAGGAGGAACCACCAGAAGCACTGAGCATGTCGTGGCCAAAGGGTGCTAGGAAACGAATAACCTACCTACTAGTAGCTCCAATTATCTTTCCCCTGTACCTAACGCTTCCCGACACCAGAACACCGAGGGGCAAGAAGTTCTTCCCCGTCACATTCATCGGTTCGATCGTGTGGATAGCCGCCTACTCGTATCTGATGGTGTGGTGGGCCACCGTCGTCGGCGATACCTCGAAAATACCGGCCGAGGTAAGCTGGGTATCCTGGTCACGGCACCAGACCATATTGTAGCCAGTGTAGCTAACGTACACCCTCTTCTTTCTCTCTCTCTCTCTCGCTCTCTGTCTACAGGTAATGGGACTGACATTTTTAGCAGCAGGTACCTCAATTCCTGATCTGATCACATCTGTGATTGTGGCCCGTAAAGGCTTCGGCGATATGGCGGTGTCCAGTTCCGTCGGTAGTAACATCTTCGATGTAACAGTCGGGTAAGTACCAACAGCAGACATCAGACTGTGGTGGTTGTGTGGACTAAATGGAGCTTTTCCTTCCAATTGCAGCCTTCCAATTCCGTGGCTCATGTACGGAATCATCTACGGCCAGCCGGTGGAGGTGAACTCAGTCGGTATGGTGTGTTCGATCACGATCCTGTTCTTAATGTTACTGTTCGTCGTCATGTCGATAGCTTGCTTCCGCTGGCGAATGAACAAAGGCCTGGGCTTCACCATGTTTTTGCTGTACTTCGCGTTCGTTGCCGTGTCGCTTATGTTCGAGTACGACGTGCTAATATGTCCGTTCTAAGACCGATCGCGGAAACTACTCGCTAACAAAACAAAACAAAAACAAAAAAACCTGCGCAAACTTATACGCAAGCTCGTAAAAGCAATCGTTACAATACAATACGCTGATGGTGGTGCATGGGACAATCCGATCCACTCACACACACACACACGAACAGACACAAACATCCATTATTCCTCATACAAACACAAACACACGCGCACGTGGTGATGGAGTAGTCCGACAGGTTGCCCGCATCGCTTCAAACTTCCGCTCTGTATGCGCATGAGAACGAACGAGTGTTAGGTATCCCTTAGTAGAAGGTAAGAATCGTAAGCCCGGTTTAGAAACGTCATACAATGGCACCAGTGGTAAGTGATTGTTACAAAAGTATGAGAGAAAGGAAGCAAGAGTTTGACACAAGCCGAGAAATTCAGAAGAGAAATAGAAAGAAAGAGATAACGAGAAAGTGTTTAAAGCTACAGTGATACAGCATGACAAAACAAAAGGCTTAGGTGTGTAAGTAACCAAAACCAAAACCAATCTTTTTAATCTCTAACCCGCAAAAGCAAGGGGTCATTGGGTTATGGAAAGCATACACAAAACGAACAAAAAAAAACATCAAAACACAACTAGATAAAACCGAAGAAATGCGTAATGAAATGAGTAGACGAAAGGTAGACAACTAAGGCATGACCACTAAGTAGTGCGTTTTTGGAACAGTCGGGCAGTGTATGGAACATGCGACTCATAAACGAACAAAACATCTAAACCAAATCTATAAAGCAAAACATCTTTCATTTAAGACTTTTAACTCCTGTTCTATATTCGCATCTATAGTATTGAATCTATAAGAATCAAAAGCAAACAACGTATAGGAGAGAACATGAAACACAGCAAACACACACACATACAGACAAACATTACTAGAGAAACAACACGCAAACATTTTAAATTATAACCAAACAATCGCAAAAAAACAAACGCAACTCTAAACAAAATGGGTAACAAATGATATAAAATCCCTGTATTTCAAATGAAATTAAACTAAAGCGCAAAGAAGAAAAAACACAAATGCATAACCAACACAGAAAACAAACAAAACAACTAGATAATGGGTGGCCGCGGTAGATTACGAAGCGAAACAATTGTCAAACAACCAACACAAAACAAAAAAAGACGAAACAAAAAACCTTGAAATTTACCAAATGGAAACCATATTTACCACTAAAAAAAAAAACAACCAAACGGAGCTAACTTCTTCGATTCTCTCTGTAGGTTCACTTTCTACGGTTTAGCAAAAGGATAGCAACAGCAAACCGAACGCATCTCTAGATTTTAATCCACGTTTAAATGATCAATTTCTTAAAAACAAAACTCATGTCTCATAAGTCATCATTACGAAGAAAGATCTAAAACCAACAAACGAAAGGAAATCACACTAGAGCTATACTAAGGCGGAAGAAGTTCAGCGAAATGGCCCAAATTCATCACTAACCCCCTTTACGCACGTAATGCAACTCACAATTCACAGGAAAGTCACGAAATTCTGGGACTCCCGGGCGTCCCGACGGTGTAGGATCGCGCATTGAACGCAACACACATTTATACTACGAATATTGGGAGTTTAACGAGAGGTCCCCGGCTAAGCCATTGAGAGCATTGTTATTTCCTACATTAGACCTATGAATCTACTACCTTCCTTACTACTACTATTTACTACTACTACTACTACTACTACCACTACTATTACCACTATTCTAAGTATCACAGCCCCTTTTTGCGCGCGCACCCTTCTTCTCTCACTATCGTAGCCGCGAGTAGAAAAATGCGAAACTCACACACGCACACAGACAGACAGATAAACAACACAATCTCGTTTGCCCCTTCTTCGGCATTAGCTTTGTGTTTTTGTGTAGGAAAGGTCCCCCGATAATATACCGTCATCACTTCTTTCGCGCTGCGAACCAAACTAGAGGCGCTTTAGATTTACATCCACATACACTAACACACACTAAGCGAGTATACTAAATCCAATAGAATTACAATCAAAACCCCAATCTTAACAGCGTTCGTCAGGAAACAGACGAAAACTCGGACGATCGAGAAATAGAAAATCCGTCTTTACTACACGGCGCTACTACCATGTCTTACTAGGATCATTACTACTGGTTTAATGCAAATGCAAATTTTTCACGTGTCTAGAACATCGATCTTTAAGAATTCTTCACATTCACTAAGTCGCGCGGCGCCATCTTTTGAGCGAAGTGATAGCTGTCAGAACTGTCATTAGGGGATCAGACTTTGGGAGAAAGTTGTTTATATGCCGTAGTGCATTACTTAAGACTGTAGGGCTGTTGATCGTTACAAAACCTTCAACAAACGGCATCATCGAGTGGATTCCATGCATCAGGCGCTAGCAGAGGTAGAAGCTATCGGTATCGGATCATCGAACAGAAACCCAACAGCAAACCAGAGGATCATCATCCGGCAGACTGCTGACACTGCACCAAACCGTGGTAAAAAAAAAGGTAAACCGATCGGTAAACGATCGCTTTGCACTGTGTGTGTGTGTGTGTTTGAGTTTGATTTTGAAAAGCACATGTATTGTACTGTGTCCCTGTGTGCTAGACATTGTGGTGAAAGTTCTCCACTTTGTGGTGGAATGGACTTCTAACTGATTTTGACAGGTGTTTGTGATTTTGACAGATGCTACTATACCCCTTCCTTCTCTAAGCAAGTGGCGCTTTTTTGCAAAACTTTTTCAAAGACACTCTACTCCTATAGAACTCGATTGCAGACGCCTTGCAGTTGCAGACTACGCGCCAGGTGGTACGTCATAAAATCATCCCTTCCTAAACAAAAACGACACAACCCGGTTTACAAAAACGAAACGAGATAAACACCGACAAGCTTACTGGGAAGCCAACGTTAAGCTTATAGCTTAAACTTAACCCATTCATCATCCAAACCAACTGCGGCAGTATACTGCTCCTTCGTGAAGCTTTTTTGGAGCGCAGCAGAAGCATCAGAAGCAGTATCAGCAAACCCCAATAGATTAATAGACAAACGCAAACGGAAACAAGAAAATATACTCCCCCCACTCCCACGAAACCGATCACCGAGGGGCCGCCGATGAGTAGCCGTCTCAACCCCCACAAGGGATCGGGCAAGAACATACTAAATACTATTAAACAAACAAACAAGAAAAAAAACAAAAGAAAAAACAAAGATAATAAAATGAAATGTTAACAAATTTTTGAAAGGTTTTCTTGTTTTATTTTGTATTATTAAAGAAGCAGAACAAGGAGCAAGAAAACAGCCAACGTTAAGCTTATAGCTTAAACTTAACCCATTCATCATCCAAACCAACTGCGGCAGTATACTGCTCCTTCGTGAAGCTTTTTTGGAGCGCAGCAGAAGCATCAGAAGCAGCATCAGCAAACCCCAATAGATTAATAGACAAACGCAAACGGAAACAAGAAAATATATTCCCCCCACTCCCACGAAACCGATCACCGAGGGGCCGCCGATGAGTAGCCGCCTCAACCCCCACAAGGGATCGGGCAAAAACATACTAAATAATATTAAACAAACAAACAAGAAAAAAAAACAAAAGAAAAAACAAAGATAATAAAATGAAATGTTAACAAATTTTTGAAAGGTTTTCTTGTTTTATTTTGTATTATTAAAGAAGCAGAACAAGGAGCAAGAAAACAAGTGGAAGTAGCAAAAGAGAGAGAGAGAGAGCGTGAAAGAGAAAAGTCGGTGAAGGAGGTACACTGCGTAGTAAATAAAAATTATTAAGCAAATCATGCAGCTAAATATGGTGCAAATAGGAGAGTAGGAGATCCACGAGCAAGGAACGAACGAATATTTCAAAAGTGTCAGACAGTTTGCGTGACGCGTGTGACGTGCAATAATTGTCAATGTCCAGTTATAGACAAATCATGCCACCCAAGCAAGACGCACGCCCCAAACACTAACATCGAATTACGATTACGGTTCGTTCAGGATCGCTGTCAAACAGTTTAGCAGGACATTGCGGTAAAACGACCGCAGAGCGAATAGGAGAAGCATATTAGTCGAAGCAAGAGCATAGAAGCATTGGCAAAAAAAGGCAACTTCAACAGTTCGAGAACTGTCTTCGTTTTCCGCGCAAACTAACCCACTATCCCCTGGTCGCCGGTTCCTTACTTAGACTTGCGTTTCGACACACAAAACGGTCAATTGCTAGGCTATTTCAACGTTATTGGTGCAACCCAGTTTTTGCATCTTTCCAACGGCTCCATTAGTTATGCGTTATTGTGTTGCTTGACCGCCAAACTGTAAGAGGTCTTGAATAGTTTGAAAAGAAAGTCTTAAAGAAAGGGGAAGAGGAAAAACTAAAATCACCAAACCAAAAAAAAATACCACAAAAAAGAAATCGTACATATCTGTTGAGACGTGTATGCTGTTGTTGTTAATGTTACGTTTTTGTTTTTCAGCATTCCACACGTCTTCAATACGAGCACGTATGGGCGGTAGAGAGGGAGAGAGAGAAAAAGAAAACACACACAAAATTCGAAGCAATGGCCTTGGTGCGCTTTCATGGGTTCAGGGTTCAGGGACAGGAAGGAACAATAATGGTTCACCATTTTATCATTCTGCAGTTGAATTACGTTAAAAGTGCTCTCTTCTACGCTACTCTTGCAGTTATTGTTCTTCTAGAAAAGCGCTGTTGAAAAGATTAAACAAAGCAAAGCTACAAAGGGGTTAGGGAAAGGGACAACACTTTCAGCCAGAATGGTATGAACAGGAATAACACGAAATAAACTAGACAGCAAAGTCTAATGCAAAACAAAACAAAAACTGACAGCAGCGCAGTGCGAAACGAGCAAACAACATAAGGTAGAAAGATAAGACAAAAAACAAACAAACGCAAACAAAGCAAAAACCAATTGTTATTCACGTTACACAATTTGCTAATTATTAGTAGGTATTGATATGGTTACAAAACTGTAAATATTGCACAATTGCGCAGCAAAACAAAAAAGATAAACAAACCAATAAGACAGATGCTAAGCGTAGGGTGCGTAAGAGTATAGTATATAAGTATGATAAAAACCAAAATACATGTTAGCAAAACCGGAATGGCAAAGGCGGAACGAAACGGAACGGAACGCGCTGCAGAAAATGGGAGACAAAACGCGATGGCGTCCACAGCAGAGGCAAGCAAAAGCCGAGAGAAATAAAATGGTGGCCACAGATACCACACAACGACTTCCGAACAGCAAGCATTTGTGCTGATGAAGTGCGCGAGTGGTGTTGATTTTTACCCGTCCAAAATACAGCAACAAGAAGAAAACAAAACAAAAAACCGATGATGTTAGACGGTGGAGATGTTTTTGAAGCCAAACAAAAATTTGAGATGTACGTAGGTATGATGTGCACGCTGTACGTGAGTGCGAAACAAAGCACACTTTAGGATCCAGGGTTTGATGGATCTGCTTAGCGTGTTTTTTCGAATAGACGAAGCCATCAAACATCCAAATCAGATGTACTCTTGTTTACCTTCTCGGGTCGTACTTCTTATCATGACCTATTCAGATGTCTGTAGTGAGCACTACTAAAAACTAGTCCTGATCTTCAACTAATACTATTTTCAATGCTCCGAAACGTGTACCGTTTTCCTAAGATAAATTCCAAACTATGAGGAGATAACCTCACAACCACACATGCTCACTTCAAGAAGACAGAAGAACCATTCGCCCCAAATACAAAACTGTGCTCTTAAATGTCCTATCTCTCCCAGCTAAAGCGTTCCGATCCCAAGGCTTGATGACTCGTGATAGGGAAGGTTCACCGTTCTTCCTTGGAGGTGGCCTGACGAGGTTTTTGGACTGCTAATGGAATATATAAATATATACATAAATACGCAAACAATGAGAAAGAGAGAGAGAGAAAAAACGTAGTCAATTTGTATCATACTTTCGTTTCATGGGCGCGCGAACGTTTCCCAATTCCGCGCTGCTTTTCGGTGGTTCTAGGTTTTCCAACGAGTTTTCCGCATATTTCCGCAACAACAAAAAACCATTGTGCAAAAATAAAAACGTTAAATATACATAAATATACATGGCAAGGAACACGGTAGAAGCGGCCGGATGGATGCAGACATAGAACGCAACAAAGCGTAGCAGAATATTTCCTTGCCTATACCTACCTTAAATACTCTCTCCTGATACACAAGTGTGCTCTTGTTTGCATTAGAAAATACTTAATGGAACAGAAGTTAAGGAAAAAACAACTGAAAGAGAAAGAGCTAAAAGAAAGGCATGCAAAACCAGCTAAGAGCAGTTACATTATACAAACAAAAAAGAAAACAAAACCATTGCCAGATATAAGAAGAAATACTTAGGCGGCGTGCTAAGCGTATTGGGTTGGCTTTTTTATTCGTTTTTTCAATTACCTATAAAGTGCAAAGAATCCCATGCGTAAACATAAATAACAAAACTCACACAACAAACAAACAAACAAAAACACATATGCGTTGCAGTTAGACGAGTGTAGTATAATGCAAAGTAACGTTAAACAAACAGAACAAAGAAAACGGTGAGGGGAAAACAAAAAAGAAAAAAACATTATAAAATGATATACGCTTGAAGAATGGGCAGTAAAGTCCGGTTGCGGTTGAGGTTCATTCGAAAACCAAACAAACAAATAACGAAACAAACAAAAAAAAGCGGACAAAAAAGAATGCATAACAAACAGAAGAAAAAACGAGCGAATGTGGGAAGCGAACAAATAAAAAACCAACAACAAAACATATAACATCACGTAGCAAGTAAGCAACATTGATAAATGTTAGTCCTATGGGGTAAGCAAACGAGAAGCGGGAGAAAAAGAAGAAGAAGAAAATAATGAAAGCAACACAAACAACACATTGGAACGGATGTAAAGCTCACTCAGCTACCAATTGTTGCGTGTTGTTTCTTACTGCTTTGTTACACAAACACATGCGAGCTGCCAGGTTTACTTTATCGCTGTCGAAAACCAGAAGTGGGAAACAAAAAAAAACAAAATCGAAAACACGAACATATACAAATGTTGTGTTCCCGTGTTCCTGTGTTCCGTAGTGTGGGAAGACATCTGAGCAAAACCGAGCGAATGTGTTGACCGAATTATTGACAACTCGCCGTATCGTGTATCTTTAACAAAGTCACCCTTTTTGCACCACCCCGGATTTCTTGGGCGCCGTTAGCCGTTGAACTGCGGCGGAAGTGTGGTACATCTAGTTTGCTGCCATTTATTCTATTGCCGAATTGTATTGTTCGTTGATCTGTTGAGCGTGCTATAAAGCAGGGGGGAAGGTAGGGGAAAACTTAAGGGACTGGATACGTTGGCGACGACGATGTTTGTTTGATTGTTTACATTGTTCGTACATTGTGTCGAGGGTCGTACGTTCGTTACAATTGTGCAAAACCACTACCATTAAAAGCCCGCTAAACGTTAAGGTATTGGAAGCTAAGCTAAGTAAATAGAGAACACAAACATGTAAACCAACACACACAAAAAAAAACCTTAACAGGAGACACAGCGCTGGAAAAGAATGCAAAAGACAGAGAGAAAGGAACAGGAGAGAGATTAAAAGAGATGTAAAGAGAGTGGTAAAACCAGAATGGGTAAAAGGGAAGAAACGAGAAAGTAGTGTCGCGCGAACGGGAAACATTGTTGCATTGGTTTTTGGTAGTTTTTTAAGCGTAACAGACAAGAAGACAGATTGTAAAACAGAAAACCTCGTCACCAGTTTCAGATGTGATAGTTTTGGTTCTTGATCGATGCTGTAGCAGGTGTAGCAGGACCTCTGCCAACTTGGATGGATGGAGAAGGTCGCCTAAACCCGTAATATCTAAGTGTTGTTGTTAATTCTTTTCTCGGTTGCGAACATTTCCTTCACAGATTGTGTTGTTTCGGTTTAGTCTGCACAGTTTAACAGTGAACTCCGATGTCCAATTGGATGTGGCAGCCATGGTAGTTCACGGATGGCAAGGCTCTCTCTCTCTCTCTCTGGACAGTTCTCGTTACTGCAATGCCTCACAGAGAGAAGGATAAACAGCAAAATCGTTGCATTGAGCATTACTTGTTACATACGTTCATTTTTGTACCATTAAATGTATCATTGTATAGATCAATCGCTTCGCCCATAAAGGAAAAACGATGGCAAGAGGAGTGACTCCTGTCACTCAGAAAGTCCAATCGTTTTGACGATAAGCTGAAGAAGTCGCGATTGTTCGAGATCCGGTTTTTATCACGCCACCAAGCAAGCACCAGACCACAGCGCGCTGGACACTTGTTTGGGGAACTGACTAAACTCAACACACGCGTATTGTTACACTAATGGAGAACCTGAGTAGGGAAGTTATCGAGAATCGAGGAAGGGGCGTAACGGAAAAGAGGCATAAACAAGAGCGTCCGGTGTAGGAAGGCGACGGACGTACGAAGTGAAGAAGTATAAACACCGACGCGACAGCAAACATGAGATAAAGACATACTAAAACAAACAACCAAACGCTTTTAGACTTCCAAGTTTACCATGAACGCATGTTCTTCAAACATTAACACATTAAAAAAAAACAACAACAAGGAAACACACACATTCAAATGCAAAATTAAAATAAAGCTGCTAAAACCCATACCTTTAGATAAGTTGTTCATTGCCGGTTCCAATATGGCCGACGGGAAGGTGAAGCTAGTAGTACCATTAGTCGTTTCGGGTCAGTTGGTCGAAACAACCCAATTCAAAGGACTACCCTAACGGGACAGCAGCAAGTATGTGCGTGTGTGTGTGTGTGGCCTGAAACTAAGCTAAGATGTTGAATCTCTCTGATTTGTAGATATTGGTAGAGACACAAGAGCAAAGCCTGAGTTTGTTGGTGAGAGCGAACGCCAAAACGCTTAATGACTCCGTTTGTGTTGCATTTTTTGCGCTCGTTTCATTATTTTGCAGTTTATTAAAGCGTTTCCCTTTACTTTCCCACCGCTTAATGCCATTCCATCATGCTCGGTTACGTTTCCCAAAACAAAGCAATAAGTAAAGTATAACAGATAGTTAATAAATAGTGAAACACAGTGCAGGACAGCAAATGGCCGAACGAAAAAAGGAACAGCAAACTAATCTAACGCTCTTAATAATAAAACAAAACCGTAGCAATTCCATTTTTTAACATATAAAACAAAACTCATGTAGCAAAACATACACAAAATGCATATAGACAAAGCAAGTAATGGCGTAGGGATAAGGTTTGACGTAATTTAATCGTAAAAAAAAGATTGCCTCTCTAGCGCAGAGTTCATGAACAATGGATGGCTTACACT
>KZ061576.1:156823-250324 GCA_002091835.1 Anopheles maculatus | reverse complement strand
TAGACGAAGCCATCAAACATCCAAATCAGATGTACTCTTGTTTACCTTCTCGGGTCGTACTTCTTATCATGACCTATTCAGATGTCTGTAATGAGAACTAAAAGCTTGTCCTGATCTTCAACTAAAGCTATTTTCAATGCTCCGAAACGTGTACCGTTTTCCTAAGATAAATTCCAAACTATGAGGAGATAACCTCACAACCACACATGCTCACTTCAAGAAGACAGAAGAACCATTCGCCCCAAATACAAAACTGTGCTCTTAAATGTCCTATCTCTCCCAGCTAAAGCGTTCCGATCCCAAGGCTTGATGACTCGTGATAGGGAAGGTTCACCGTTCTTCCTTGGAGGTGGCCTGACGAGGTTTTTGGACTGCTAATGGAATATATAAATATATACATAAATACGCAAACAATGAGAAAGAGAGAGAGAAAGAGAAAAAAACGTAGTCAATTTGTATCATACTTTCGTTTCATGGGCGCGCGAACGTTTCCCAATTCCGCGCTGCTTTTCGGTGGTTCTAGGTTTTCCAACGAGTTTTCCGCATATTTCCGCAACAACAAAAAACCATTGTGCAAAAATAAAAACGTTAAATATACATAAATATACATGGCAAGGAACACGGTAGAAGCGGCCGGATGGATGCAGACATAGAACGCAACAAAGCGTAGCAGAATATTTCCTTGCCTATACCTACCTTAAATACTCTCTCCTGATACACAAGTGTGCTCTTGTTTGCATTAGAAAATACATAATGGAAGAAGAAGTTAAGGAAAAAAAAACTGAAAGAGAAAAAGTCAAAAGAAAGGCATGCAAAACCAGCTAAGAGCAGTTACATTATACAAACAAAAAAGAAAACAAAACCATTGCCAGATATAAGAAGAAATACTTAGGCGGCGTGCTAAGCGTATTGGGTTGGCTTTTTCATTCGTTTTTTCAATTACCTATCAAGTGCAAAGAATCCCATGCGTAAACATAAATAACAAAACTCACACAACAAACAAACAAACAAAAACACCTATGCGTTGCAGTTAGACGAGTGTAGTATAATGCAAAGTAACGTTAAACAAACAGAACAAAGAAAACGGTGAGGGGAAAAACAAAAGAGGAAAAACAAAACACATTATAAAATGATATACGCTTGAAGAATGGGCAGTAAAGTCCGGTTGCGGTTGAGGTTCATTCGAAAACCAAACAAACAAATAACGAAACAAACAAAAAAAAAGGGACAAAAAAGAATGCATAACAAACAGAAGAAAAAACGAGCGAATGTGGGAAGCGAACAAATAAAAAACCAACAACAAAACATATAACATCACGTAGCAAGTAAGCAACATTGATAAATGTTAGTCCTATGGGGTAAGCAAACGAGAAGCGGGGGAAAAAGAAGAAGAAAATAATGAAAGCAGCACAAACAACACATTGGAACGGATGTAAAGCTCACTCAGCTACCAATTGTTGCGTGTTGTTTCTTACTGCTTTGTTACACAAACACACATGCGAGCTGCCAGGTTTACTTTATCGCTGTCGAAAACCAGAAGTGGGAAACAAAAAAAAACAAAATCGAAAACACGAACATATACAAATGTTGTGTTCCCGTGTTCCTGTGTTCCGTTGTGTGGGAAGACATTTGAGCAAAACCGACCGAATGTGTTGACCGAATTATTGACAACTCGCCGTATCGTGTATCTTTAACAAAGTCACCCTTTTTGCACTACCCCGGATTTCTTGGGCGCCGTTAGCCGTTGAACTGCGGCGGAAGTGTGGTACATCTAGTTTGCTGCCATTTATTCTATTGCCGAATTGTATTGTTCGTTGATCTGTTGAGCGTGCTATAAAAGCAGGGGGTGTGGGGAAAAACTTAAGGGACTGGATACGTTGGCGACGACGATGTTTGTTTGATTGTTTACATTGTTCGTACATTGTGTCGAGGGTCGTCCGTTCGTTACAATTGTGCAAAACCACTACCATTAAAAGCCCGCTTAACGTTAAGGTATTGGAAGCTAAGCTAAGTAAATAGAGAACACAAACATGTAAACCAACACACACAAAAAAAAAACCTTAACAGGAGACACAGCGCTGGAAAAGAATGCAAAAGACAGAGAGAAAGGAACAGGAGAGAGATTAAAAGAGATGTAAAGAGAGTGGTAAAACCAGAATGGGTAAAAGGGAAGAAACGAGAAAGTAGTGTCGCGCGAACGGGAAACATTGTTGCATTGGTTTTTGGTAGTTTTTTAAGCGTAACAGACAAGAAGACAGATTGTAAAACAGAAAACCTCGTCACCAGTTTCAGATGTGATAGTTTTGGTTCTTGATCGATGCTGTAGCAGGTGTAGCAGGACCTCTGCCAACTTGGATGGATGGAGAAGGTCGCCTAAACCCGTAATATCTAAGTGTTGTTGTTAATTCTTTTCTCGGTTGCGAACATTTCCTTCACAGATTGTGTTGTTTCGGTTTAGTCTGCACAGTTTAACAGTGAACTCCGATGTCCAATTGGATGTGGCAGCCATGGTAGTTCACGGATGGCAAGGCTCTCTCTCTCTCTCTCTGGACAGTTCTCGTTACTGCAATGCCTCACAGAGAGAAGGATAAACAGCAAAATCGTTGCATTGAGCATTACTTGTTACATACGTTCATTTTTGTACCATTAAATGTATCATTGTATAGATCAATCGCTTCGCCCATAAAGGAAAAACGATGGCAAGAGGAGTGACTCCTGTCACTCAGAAAGTCCAATCGTTTTGACGATAAGCTGAAGAAGTCGCGATTGTTCGAGATCCGGTTTTTATCACGCCACCAAGCAAGCACCAGACCACAGCGCGCTGGACACTTGTTTGGGGAACTGACTAAACTCAACACACGCGTATTGTTACACTAATGGAGAACCTGAGTAGGGAAGTTATCGAGAATCGAGGAAGGGGCGTAACGGAAAAGAGGCATAAACAAGAGCGTCCGGTGTAGGAAGGCGACGGACGTACGAAGTGAAGAAGTATAAACACCGACGCGACAGCAAACATGAGATAAAGACATACTAAAACAAACAACCAAACGCTTTTAGACTTCCAAGTTTACCATGAACGCATGTTCTTCAAACATTAACACATTAAAAAAAAACAACAACAAGGAAACACACACATTCAAATGCAAAATTAAAATAAAGCTGCTAAAACCCATACCTTTAGATAAGTTGTTCATTGCCGGTTCCAATATGGCCGACGGGAAGGTGAAGCTAGTAGTACCATTAGTCGTTTCGGGTCAGTTGGCCGAAACAACCCAATTCAAAGGACTACCCTAACGGGACAGCAGCAAGTATGTGCGTGTGTGTGTGTGTGGCCTGAAACTAAGCTAAGATGTTGAATCTCTCTGATTTGTAGATATTGGTAGAGACACAAGAGCAAAGCCTGAGTTTGTTGGTGAGAGCGAACGCCAAAACGCTTAATGACTCCGTTTGTGTTGCATTTTTTGCGCTCGTTTCATTGTTTTGCAGTTTATTAAAGCGTTTCCCTTTACTTTCCCACCGCTTAATGCCATTCCATCATGCTCAGTTACGTTTCCCAAAACAAAGCAATAAGTAAAGTATAACAGATAGTTAATAAATAGTGAAACACAGTGCAGGACAGCAAATGGAAGAACGAAAAAAGGAACAGACAAACTAATCTAACGCTCTTAATAATAAAACAAAACCGTAGCAATTCCATTTTTTAACATATAAAACAAAACTCATGTAGCAAAACATACACAAAATGCATATAGACAAAGCAAGTAATGGCGTAGGGATAAGGTTTGACGTAATTTAATCGTAAAAAAAAGATTGCCTCTCTAGAGCAGAGTTCATGAACAATGGATGGCTTACACTTAATAAGTTTTTAGAAAGATTTTTGTCTTCTATTTCCAAAATATTGGTTCACTATCTGGTTTAGTTCATCAAGTTTACGGGATAAAATTTTCGTATTTAACTTTTGACTTCTTTCTTCGTTACAAAGTTCACTATTAAAACACTTTCGTACAATTTGTTAAACAGTTTATTATCAACGGTGCAAAACCGAGACAAAAAATGCAAAACGAACGGAGCTAGGGTACACTTTTGTGCTCCATTCGCCACAAAGAGAGAAGCAATTGCTGCGGAAAAGAATTAAAAAACAAACAACACACACACACACACTCAAAATAATGCTGAGCATGAGCAAAACCAATTGAAAGTTGTAGTAAAAACATTTGAGCTGTATGTATAAATTTTTAAAATACACAATACAAAATCTAAACTAGGATCGCGATCACGTTTTTGCGTAGCTACCAAACAAAGGGCCATGGGTTGGAAAGTAGTAAAACGAACGGCAAAAGACACCGAAAGCTACCACTGGAAGGACATTAAAACACACAAAAACACACACACCCACATACAATGGCACACGACGATAAGAAAATAAACGTCGGCGGTCGGGAGGGTACAGCAAACAAGTTAAGTATCGGAAGTGAAGATAGCAGAGTTATATACTGAAGTAATTAATTGTTGACAAATGGGATCTTCAGGCGTAGTATGTTGCGTTTGCTGTCGCGTTTTTAAAAATAATTAAAAAAAAGAAAGAGAAAAGAAACACCCCCCAAAAAAACACAAAGAGACAGAACAGAAAAAAAATCTGAATAAACAAAAAAGCAAACAAAAACAAAAAAATCAATGAAATAATGCGACATAAATAACAATGAAAGACAAGAAAAAAAAACAACTTTTTTGTTAACTATTATACATATATAGATTTGATTTTATATATATACCTATATATCATTCTCATTACAAAGCATATATAGAATAAAAATAAACTGATTCTAAAGGAAATTTGGAGCGATTCTTCATTTGTTTTTACACGTTTTCGGGAAAGAATCGGTTGCCTATAAAATGTCGTATAAAAACGGTGATTTTAAAAACTGTGCCTTTCCCACTGTGAGATGCGTTGCAACGTATTTCCGCCAGATGGCGCGCCACGTTCTATTGTCATAATATTTCAGTTAAATTGTAAACAAACGCTTTACAGCAGCATTAAATCCTACGCCGGTTTCGATATGCAAGACAAAGAGGTAATAAAACGCTTTTATTATGCTGCAAATATGATTTAATCTTAAAAGATTTCGTTTCTTTTAGGGCAATTATTCTCCTCCCGCAAAAATGAGCAAATTTCGACCGAAAATAACTCCAAAAATGTGGAAGCGTGAGGAAGTGCTACTGTTGCTCGATATCTACGAAGCAACGTTTCTTCAATCAATCAATGAAACTGATGACGAGCTGTGGAACATCGTATCGGAAAAGCTGTGCGAACATGACGTACAAGCATCACCGGCCCACTGTAAAAGCAAGTGGAGCTTACTGCACAAGGCATACGTAGCCAATCCCGGCAGTCAGGGTGCTTTCTTTCGGAAAGTTAAACAAATTGTAGAAGCCTCAGCTTCAAAAATGGAACAGTTTGTGCAGGTGGAAGAAACAGAAGTGATTAAGGAAGAGAGACTTGAATCATTTATCGAAGAGGAAATTGTCATCGAAGAGCCACAAATACGTGCCGAATCGTTTACCATCGAACGAGTTACGGAATCACCGGTGATCGGTGAAGCTGATGGGTTTAATTCATTGATCGAGCGGATATTTTCCAAGATAGATACGCTTACTGAGACCCAGCACCGACAAAATGCACGATTAGAGGAGATTTATGAAATGCAAAGTGCGAATCGTCATCTTTTATTGGAAATAAAGAACCATTTAAACATAGGTTAAAATAATACGTTGTGAACGTCACGCTAAACGTTAACATCACATCTGCTCGTACGGTTCATTCTTGAAGTAAAGTGTGTTCCCATCTGTCTGATAAATGATCTCCGTATTGCCGATGACGGTCGGAAGGACTTGAGCCGTTAAAGCATCTGACGCACGAAAGGAACGAACAAGTAGGGAGGGGGTTAGAAACCATTCATCAGTTGATAGTTTCGAAAAATCGTAATAAAACTTACCGGTTGCTTGTCGACTCGATTCTCCCATTTGTGACGGATCGTGTACTTCGTCCGAAAAGTGACGCTCGGACAGCATGTTCTAGAAAGAGACGCCGGTGTAGCAAATGAATGTGAGCCACTCCTGATACGGTCACACGGATTCACGTCATCCAAGATACTTACATCCTTATACTTGCTCAGGTAAAGCTTCAGCGGTTCGATGTAGTTCTCGAAACCGAGCGCATACATGGCACAAAGAATGTCCTCCCCGTTGATGGTCTTCCGTTTCTCCATGTGGCACCGATCGCTCGCCTCGGATGTGATGAACGATATAAACTCGGACACACACTCCTGGATGCATTCGCGAGCTTCTTTTGCAATTTTCCCATTGGATGGTACGGATTTCTTCATGATCTTGGTAATGTTCGCAATGGGAAGAAACCGGTCCTGTTCGCGCAGCGGTGCGCAAACCTTCAACACTTGCTCAGCACCCGAATCCTCCGAATGACCAGGATCTGCAAGAAAGAACAAAGAACGGAAAGGATTATTACATTAACAGACCGAAAACTACCTAAACAGTGAAAAACTTACCCATTTCTTCTTGCATTGTGGCGAACAATATACTGGAACACAGAACGAAACAAAATGGACTCCAGAGTAATAAAACTTTTTCGAGAAATGTTTATGAACCTGTTTGAGGCAGCGCGAATCACAACAAAACTGCAATCACAAAAGGAAATGACAGCAAAAACTATAAAAACGGTATCGTTTGTTTGAATTCTTCGCGGTTTTTTTACAAGAGCATAAATTTCATTTTCAAGTAATTTTTCTTGTTCCCAATAGTTTATTTTCGCCAGATGGCGCGCCACGTTCTATTGTCATAATATTTCAGTTAAATTGTAAACAAACGCTTTTCAGCAGCATTAAATCCTACATCGGTTTCGATATGCAAGACAAAGAGGTAATAAAACGCTTTAATTATGCTGCAAATATGATTTCATCTTAAAAGATTTCGTTTCTTTTAGGCCAATTATTCTCCTCCCGCAAAAATGAGCAAATTTCGACCGAAAATAACTCCAAAAATGTGGAAGCGTGAGGAAGTGCTGCTGTTGCTCGATATCTACGAAGCAACGTTTCTTCAATCAATCAATGAAACTGATGACGAGCTGTGGAACATCGTATCGGAAAAGCTGTGCGAACATGACGTACAAGCATCACCGGCCCACTGTAAAAGCAAGTGGAGCTTACTGCACAAGGCATACGTAGCCAATCCCGGCAGTCAGGGTGCTTTCTTTCGGAAAGTTAAACAAATTGTAGAAGCCTCAGCTTCAAAAATGGAACAGTTTGTGCAGGTGGAAGAAACAGAAGTGATTAAGGAAGAGAGACTTGAATCATTTATCGAAGAGGAAATTGTCATCGAAGAGCCACAAATACGTGCCGAATCGTTTACCATCGAACGAGTTACGGAATCACCGGTGATCGGTGAAGCTGATGGGTTTAATTCATTGATCGAGCGGATATTTTCCAAGATAGATACGCTTACTGAGACCCAGCACCGACAAAATGCACGATTAGAGGAGATTTATGAAATGCAAAGTGCGAATCGTCATCTTTTATTGGAAATAAAGAACCATTTAAACATAGGTTAAAATAATACGTTGTGAACGTCACGCTAAACGTTAACATCACATCTGCTCGTACGGTTCATTCTTGAAGTAAAGTGTGTTCCCATCTGTCTGATAAATGATCTCCGTATTGCCGATGACGGTCGGAAGGACTTGAGCCGTTAAAGCATCTGACGCACGAAAGGAACGAACAAGTAGGGAGGGGGTTAGAAACCATTCATCAGTTGATAGTTTCGAAAAATCGTAATAAAACTTACCGGTTGCTTGTCGACTCGATTCTCCCATTTGTGACGGATCGTGTACTTCGTCCGAAAAGTGACGCTCGGACAGCATGTTCTAGAAAGAGACGCCGGTGTAGCAAATGAATGTGAGCCACTCCTGATACGGTCACACGGATTCACGTCATCCAAGATACTTACATCCTTATACTTGCTCAGGTAAAGCTTCAGCGGTTCGATGTAGTTCTCGAAACCGAGCGCATACATGGCACAAAGAATGTCCTCCCCGTTGATGGTCTTCCGTTTCTCCATGTGGCACCGATCGCTCGCCTCGGATGTGATGAACGATATAAACTCGGACACACACTCCTGGATGCATTCGCGAGCTTCTTTTGCAATTTTCCCATTGGATGGTACGGATTTCTTCATGATCTTGGTAATGTTCGCAATGGGAAGAAACCGGTCCTGTTCGCGCAGCGGTGCGCAAACCTTGAACACTTGCTCAGCACCCGAATCCTCCGAATGGCCAGGATCTGCAAGAAAGAACAAAGAACGGAAAGGATTATTACATTAACAGACCAAAAACTACATAAACAGTGAAAAACTTACCCATTTCTTCTTGCATTGTGGCGAACAATATACTGGAACACAGAACGAAACAAAATGGACTCCAGAGTAATAAAACTTTTTCGAGAAATGTTTATGAACCTGTTTGAGGCAGCGCGAATCACAACAAAACTGCAATCACAAAAGGAAATGACAGCAAAAACGATAAAAACGGTATCGTTTGTTTGAATTCTTCGCGGTTTTTTTACAAGAGCATAAATTTCATTTTCAAGTAATTTTTCTTGTTCCCAATAGTTTTTTGATATTTTTTTTTTCTATTGAAATTCCATTTTAACATAATTTCCTCGTAGTTTCTTCAAGTTTGCTCGGGAATTCCACGGAATTCCAATTTCCTTTTCTCGCAAGTTCTGAACCGCATGATGCATTGCGTCCGTTTTTTGAACCGCTTGCCATAAACGTCCCGTATGAACGAGAACGAATCGCACCAACACACACAAAACCCGACCGTATGACAGCAGCTCCTTGTGCAAAACAAGAGCAAAAGAACGAGGAAACGCAAAACCGATAGAAAAACCCGCGTGGAATGGCGTCCGTCGAAACGAAACCAAAATCCGTTGAACAGGAAGCGGAAAATGTCGACGATAAAGAGGACGTTGACGAGGAAGTAGCGGACGAGAATGTGCCCGCCGGAAAGAAGAAGAAAAAGCGCTCGAAAAAACCGAAGAAATCAGGTAAGCGGCACGCATGAAAATGGCCAAGTGTTTGCGGTGTTCGCCGGATGTGTGGGGAGGGCTGGTACGGTTGCGAAAGTATGATTCACTTTTGCTTTCAACATTTGCAAAATGATACAAACAAAACAAATTTCAAGCAACACCAGGCAGTGAACGTTTCTGTGTTTGCTCAAAGTTTGAGGTTAGGTGTGCATCGATTTGTTTTTGTCACAAAGGAAGTCAGATACACCGCGGAACACACACACACACCGGTTTACAAACCGTCTTTTTGCTATTGCAGCTGCCGATCTTGCCGATGATGATGCGTTGCGCGAAGCACTAGCCGAACGGCAAGCCGAGGACAGGAAGAAGGTAGCAGCGGCCGAGAAAGCTGCCAAGGAACAGGCCAAGAAGAACCAGAAAGCAGCTGAGGCAGCTGCTAAAGCTCAAGCAAACGAAGAAGGTGGTGAGGAGGAGGAGGAAGGCGACGAGGAGGAAGATGGTGCAGCCGGTGCCGATGGCAAGAAAAAGCGAAAGAAGCGAAACAAGAAGAAGCCGGCGGCAAATGTGCTCGTTGCTCCGTCGGTTCCGATCTCGGAACAGTTTGCCGACGGGAAGTTCCCCGAGGGACAGATCATGCAGTATCCGGACTCAACTACGGCCAAGGATCGATTCACGAACGAAGAGAAGCGAGCGCTCGATCGGATGCATTTGGACATTTACAACGAGCTGCGGCAGGCCGCCGAAGCACACAGACAAACGCGTCAGTACATACAGAAGTGGGTTAAGCCGGGCATGACGATGATCGAGATCTGCGAGGAGCTGGAAAATACGGCCCGTCGTTTGATTGGAGAAAATGGGCTCGAGGCCGGGCTTGCTTTCCCGACCGGCTGTTCGAGGAACCATTGTGCGGCTCACTACACGCCGAATGCCGGCGATCCGACGGTGCTGCTGTACGATGATGTGACGAAGATCGATTTCGGAACGCACATCAAGGGACGCATCATTGATTGTGCGTTCACGCTGTCGTTCAACCCGAAGTACGATAAGCTGCTGGAGGCGGTCAAGGAAGCGACGGAGACGGGCATCCGGGAGGCGGGCATTGACGTGAGGTTGTGCGACATCGGTGCGGCCATCCAGGAGGTGATGGAATCGTACGAGGTGGAGCTGGACGGGAAAACGTATCAGGTGAAGGCGATCCGCAATCTGAACGGACACTCGATCAGCCCGTACCGGATCCATGCCGGCAAGACGGTACCGATCGTGAAGGGCGGTGAAACGACACGCATGGAGGAGAACGAATTCTACGCAATCGAAACGTTCGGCTCGACCGGCCGGGGTCTGGTGCACGACGATATGGACTGTTCGCACTACATGAAGGACTTTGACGCACCGAAAGTGCCTCTGCGGCTGCAATCGTCCAAGCAGCTGCTGGGTCTGATCAATCGCAACTTCGGTACGCTCGCGTTCTGCAAGCGCTGGCTGGACCGGGCCGGCGCCACGAAGTATCAGATGGCGCTGAAGGATCTGTGCGACAAGGGCATCGTGGAAGCGTACCCACCGCTGTGCGATGTGAAGGGAAGCTTTACGGCACAGTACGAGCATACGATTATGCTGCGACCCACCTGCAAGGAAGTCGTTTCGCGTGGCGACGATTATTGAAGCGGGCTCATTAAGCGCGGCAAGCGCGTCGGGCCGGCTTCGACAGTGTGTAAATTTGAAACGAAAACCCGAATCCCCTGAGGGGAGTGCGGCGCATACAAATCGTTTTGGCGTGTAACGGAGTTTTGGGGGATTTTTGGGGGAAGTTTTTCTACAGTCATCTAGGAAACGCAAAACCAGTCGACATCGCTTGCGCTCAGTCAGAGCTGTGGATGTCATCATTATTCTGTTGTAATAAAAGCAAACTCATTCTGCTACAAAAATATCGAAGGTTGCTTAACAAACGAATAAGATGACACAACTAACACTCGATGACGTCGAACAGGTCGATCATGTAGTATTGTAGAAATCGGAACTCGTTATTATAGGCAAACAGCTTCCCGGTGAGGCATGAATCCGGTGCTAACATCTCATGTAGTTCGTGGTCTATTCTCTTTCTTAACACATCCTAATCAAGCTCTACTTGCGGATGATTCACAAGACATTCGTCCGAAGCGATGAGTTAGAGTTGCTTGAAGTCCCATTCGCTGCTAGGACAGAGTAGACGGACATGAACATGGAGAACAAATATCGACTAGTCTCCATGATTATCCATCCTCAGATATTCGTGAAGACATGAGGCATGAGAGGATATGTTATGCTACAAGATTTATGGCCCTGACTATTCGATCAGCTGTAGTCTCTTCTATTTACTTTAAGCAATCAAAGGAATTCGTGTAAAGGTCCAGGAAAGAAGCCTTATTATCCAAGAGATCCAAGTTCCAAATACATTCTCGAGCTGGGTCACTCTTCCACGACCAAGATCATCTCTGCAACGGATCATTCGAAGCCTTCATACACCACTACCAAGATTATAAGGTTCCTCAATAATAACACGAAAGGTGTAACTAACAAGCAGATAGTCTGTATCTCCCTAATGATACAAAATAATTGATTCATCACCATTCATCATTTCTTTCCATCTCCATCCACATACGATCAGATTCGTAATTACGTACGGATGCAACCGAACGAACAAATTAATAGAATTCAAGTTATGCCCTTCCAGTCCACGAAACACCCCATCCATCAGGTATGGGCGTACAGTGGTATCGAGTGGTGCAGTATCGACTCACCTATCGATCGCTGCACGTTACTCATCGGTGCGAGCGTATTGGCCTCAGGTTAGACGCACTGAAAGTTGTCAATGAAAATTCGCACGTTTGCTGGGCCGGATGAAGGAGGAGTTCTTGAACCGGGACGACGACATGAACCGTGCCAGGCTGTGTATGGGAGACGGACGCAATGCATCATGCGGTGCGAAGGCAAACGTTCCTATAGTGGGCGATCGAGAATCGCGAAGAAGGTGCAACGGATGGGCGACGACGGGTGAGTTCGTGTGGGGCCTTTGCGATTCGCTTCGCACGCGGTACGTGATTTAAGTAGCAGATAAGTCGCGGCTGTTTCGTTTCGATTTCTTTCGCTTTTGCCTTCTTCGTACGCTGGTCTTTTCTGGGAAGTTAGAAAATGGGAATGGGACACAGCAGAGACGGATTGTGGTGCGAATGGTTACGTCAATGGTGCCCGCGACTCCCGGAGGCATCGTGATTGAACTTCGGAATCCAGAATGCTTCAACTCTCCCAACTCCCGATCGAACCTTGCTGCACGAGCTGATCGATCGACGAGGGCGCGCGCGCACCCGTTGCTTGGGTCGTACATGTCGCTAGCCAGCCGAGCTTACGGTTCCACATTACGTAATCGATGTAATGACATAAAAATTCATGAAGTCAAGAAGTTACCCAGTGCCCGGCGTCGACAAACCGGTGATCTTGGGACGCCGGGCGACAAGGTAAGCAAGCGCGCGGCAGGAAAGGGTTGGCAAACTGGTTACCTAAGGAGAGCCCCTGCCACTTTTATGGACCTGCCGGAGGTTTTTGCTCTTTCTCTCGCTCTCACTGCTCGGCATAAGTTCTGTTTTTTTTTTTGTTGCTCCGCGAAAACTTCCAATCGAATCGATTCCGCACACTTTTGGTACCAATTGTGTAGTGTGTGCGCGCGCGCTTTTTGCTGTGGTCGTACCCCCGAAGTGGCACTCGTCGTAGCAGCTAGAGCGTGGCACTGCCAAAATCCACAACACTTCAGCAAGAGGGCCAAACGTAAACCTACGGCACATGTGACATTGCGGCGGTCGCTACTTGACTCGCGACAGCTGGCTAAATGTTTGAATGAAGACGAAGTTTTTGAGTGAAAGGGAAGCCACCCTAGTTTCCCCACCCGGCGGTCCTCGTCGATCGTGACGTTCGGTCCCGTCATGGTGAAGGTTGTAGGCTTCCAAGGTACGCTACGTTGCGACCCCCAGAAGCAGTGGAATCGCAGTTACGCGATTCGTTTGTTTAAACGCACTCAAGTTCCCCGTGGCTGGGTCACGCAAAGTTCCTTCTAGCAAGGATACCAGCGCTACAACATATGACCATGAAAGGATCTCGCGGTACGTGATAGCTTTGAATTTCGCAACCTATCGGAAGCTTGTTAAAGTCGCTCCGGAACGCATACGATGCTTGTTTTTAATGTGGAGGATTCGTGCACCAAGCACGAAGGTCAGCGTGAGGTAGGAGCTTTGGAATTTAACGTTCATCGTGTACTTGTCGATAGGACGGGGAGGGAGTCCATTGGCTGGACAGTCTGTAGCAGCAGTTTTCTAACAATTTATTTCTACCTCCGTTTTAGGTCCACCTCGTACCAACCGTACCCTTGATGTTATCTCATTATCATCCAATGAGTAGGAAGCGGATTTAACCTACTTTTCGTGTGCAGCCACGAGATCGTGACGAGCGACTGTGCTCCATGCTCCAGTTCGAGAAATCCTTCAAACTTTGTAACGATTCTTCAGTACCACGAACATGAATGAATGAACTACGGTTACCTTTACAAACCAAAAGCAAAAAAAAGCAACACCTCCATATCCCACGGCATCTTTAGCCGTTGATCCGCTGAATGAAGGTATCGTTTCGCGTTCCCTGCCCGAAAGCGGACATGATAAGCGTACAGTTTTGCGTGCGGGATGCGATAAACAGAAAGAGAACGGAGTACACCGCGTGGTCGTGGTGTTACATCAAAGCGCCAAAACCCGGCATCCACGACGGGAATGTGGGGAAACAATTCAATCCATCGGCTGGCTCGGCTGTGCCATGTGATGTTTCGTGCCGGCGAATATCTCGAGCAATCGGCGAGAGCATGAGCGCATGAGTTCCTGTCGCCGCCGCCGTTCGGAACAACTTCGAAAAACGCATGTGCAGCGCAGGCAACATTGTTTCGTTGGTTCCGTGTAAGTCAATGTTATCGAATCGGTGTGCGTAATCTTATCATCAGTATCAGCAAGTAACGGTACTGTAAGTGTCAGTGGAGATACGATGAAGCTTAGGAGGTATTGGAGGAGGTAATGTTAGCGGTAGCAACATATGGTTTAATTTGAAGCCGTTACCAATCGCGCCACGCTCTCAGTTGGCTTAGAGCTCACTCTCGTGAAGGGTGGTTTTCTCCCACTTTTTACATTGGAGCATATCTTATGTTTACAGGGTTTGTTTGGACTGTACTACCACAAGGATTTTTGAGAATCTATAATGATTTGGTGGATCATTATTCAATGAGATATAACCTTTAAGAAATTAACCAGATTATTGCTAGAATATCTTGAAGCTGGTATGCAGCGTTTGTTGATAACTCTGTCTTGGCGGAAGGACCAGTATGAAATTTCATCTAGATTCCGTAGGACCTCGGACCAAACACTGTCTATTCAGTTAGTGAAGTCAACAAAAAGACACAGAGAAACCTCCCTTAGAGGGGACCTTAAAAACGGGCTCCCAAAGCAACTCATTTCTAGAATCGTCCTTGGTTTCGTAGACTGTCTGCTTGTTTGGGATTTTTTAAACTAGGTGTAGATCAAGAGTTTTTTCTTGTACTGCAAAATATTCAAAATGGTTTTGAAAAGACTTGCCATTGATCATCAGTTTACCAAGATCCTTGGGGATCTGGAGATACTAGACTATCCCAAAAAAAAAATAGACTTCACTAATAATTTCGTCTGCCATCAGTAAACAGCCAGTTTGTTTTGTTCGTTCATTTCAGAAATTATTCCCAATTCCGATCTGCAAAACCCTGTCTCACTGTGGAGCTCACCAACTCACGCATTTTCTCACCCGTACACTTCTCCGTACTACTACCATTCAACACCCCAACGGCGGATGTACTCTCAACCACCTGGCGCGCGCGTATAGCTCGTCTAGTGGATACCGTAGTCACTCACCAGCGCCACGTTCGTGACACTCGTGATTCCCGACGGTCAGCCTGGTCGCACGGCGCTGCGAATCGCGCGAGAAGAGTTGCGTTTGATCACTCAACCAGAACGGTGTTGCGGTGGTTGTTGCGCTTTTCATCTCCGGGTCTGGTTCGCTTCCCAAGCTATCGCGGCACGCACTTTGCGGAGGACATCACGCAGGTCGCGTGGCCTCGTGGTCGTGTACGTTGTGCGTGGAGTTGCATCCCTTCGGTGTTGCAGTGAGTCGTGAATTCCGTGCGTGTGTAGCGATCAAGTGGTTCAGTGTTATCGGTACGGTTGTGTCCCGGTGATTGCGAGAATCGAAACTCGGTTTTGATCCAATTTGGGGGGAAACAATCCGGCCCCGGGATCTTCAGACATCTGGCAGACTTGCTGTCGACGGTACTGTCCCCGGCGGTAGTGATCTGCTGTCCCCCGCCTGGGCTGATGCTCACGCGGTTTTGTGGTTGTGTAGTGCAAGTGCTGCTGCTGTTGGTGCCCCTTCACCGAAAGGGTACGCAAGGTTTTTGTTGGTGTTTGTTGTGTGCCTCATTCGTGCTGCTGTTGCTGCGTTGTTGTTATTGGAGTTGCGTTACCGTTTTTTTTTTGCTTGCCTGCTTGTGTGTTCGGAGTTCGGAGTCAAGAATCGAGGCGAACGGTGGCGAAGCAGCAGTCATGCCGCAGTTGGGTTTTACCTTTTTCGTACGCAATCCTCCGGTACGCCGGTCGGATTCCCTCGATTGACTGTTTCTGTTGTGTGTTGCTGCGGTGTGTGGGACACACGCACACTGAGCTTGTGTGTGTGGCGTGTGCAAGCGCGTTGTGACCTCCTGGCGCACCGATTCGATTCGATTCACGATTTACCTCGCGCTGGGTACGGTAGGCACAGTACAGCTTGAACTTCACTGGCAGAAAAAGATCTCCTCTTCTGATCTTGTACGTCGCGCGTAATTGAGGTGAAGTTCTCGGGGGCGTCTGTTTATACTCTTTCATCGCCAGCTTTACACCGTAAAATCCCTTCGCGAAGTAATTCAACACTTGAGTTCGGCGAACACCAAACACACTCATTTAGGTTAATTCGTGCCCCAAACGCGGCAGGAAGCTGACTCCGGCGACGGCCAAAGAAAAAAAAAGGGAGCGTGAAGGACGACATACACGCGGTGCCTTCGGTGCCAGTTTAGATCATCTCGTTGCTGACGGTGGTGACGCATCGGCGATGTTTGGTGACGTTGTGACGCCGGTTCTCCACGGTGTATGTGCGTGTGTGTGTGTGTGCGGGAAAAATAATGTCCCCATAGTTGGCAAAAGCCCGCACGCCCAATGCCAAGTGGAGTGAACTGGAAACTCGGGCAAACGGTCGTTAGACGAACCCCGAATCCTTTTACGCCGCGGTGTTTGCTTTGCTCTGCTTTTGTTATGGTTGCTTCCGGTGGAGTTTTCGACGACCACCACCAAACCATTGTGTGTGTGTGTGTGTCGCTACATTGTGCTACAGTGGGTTAAAGCGAAATACTGTTGAAAATAGTTTAAAGCTGGTGTGTTTTCTCACACCGGTCGCGATGTTTGGGGGGACGCATAAAAACAGGGACAGAAATTCATACCGAAAAATTAATGGGCCAGATAATTTCGGGATTTATATCTTCGGCTCATCATCGGCACCCATCGGTGTCTAGAGCTTCGGGAGGGGTTGTCGGAGACTTGCAGGGCCAATTGGCTTCCTTCATCAAATCATCCCAATCATCATCACTAAGGCAGTGGCCGTAAAATCATTAACCTCTCCCCAACTTTTTCCCAACTTGCCGAACTCTGGCGGAGAAGCTCTGTCTGCAATAAAATCATAAAAATGATCCAAAGCGCTCCGGCGTGCGTTAAAATGCCGGCGTGCGTGGTTTTTAACCATGAAATGGTGTGCGAGATGTGTAAGATTGTAGTGCGAAACGAAGCAAAAAATTAAAGTCTGTAAGTCGAAACGCCCATCCACCACTATTCGGCACTCGCTGGTCGTAAAGTGCAGCAAGGTGGAAAAATAGCAAATGGCACACATAAACAACAAGCCCGGACCGATGATGATGATGATGCATCGTGTTCTCCCAGTTAAGACAGCTCCCGGGTTAAGCGATCCAACACGCACCACAGACACACAGCAAGTCATCAATAATCTTGCTAAAATCCGTACAACTCTCCCTGCGCAGATAGATTGTAGCGCAAGCGGCCATTTATTATCGCGCAGGACGATGATGATCCGGTGTGGTGCGTGTTGGGCGCGAGTTATGAGCAAAATGATGAAGAAACAAACCCACTACAAGTTACCGAATAATCTCTCACCGTGTTATCCATATGCGTTTTTTTTTATCTCTCCAGTATGAATGCTTCATAATTACAACGTAAATTTATGCACGCCAGGTTCGGTTTGGGTTCGCGTGTCATTTAGTGTTTCGTGAGTGGATAAAAAAGTGGTAAATAAAGGGTAATAAATAAGCAAAAACCTAACGGCTTGAAGTGCATGTGCAACCCTTGCAACGGTGTGTTCGTGCAGAAGCAGAAGCGAGTACGAGTGATTAATTGGCCTCCGTTTCCTAAAACCTTCCGGCGGCAAGAAGAATAAATTTCGGGTGCTTAAAAGTGGCAAAGATATTTGCATAAGGAGGTTTCCGATAACGTGTGCTGCTGCTCCTGCTAATTGATATGTTTTCCGTGTGGTTTACGGGGATAGTGTGTGTGTGTGTGTGTAAGGTGATAGAGTGTTCCGGGGCTTGAGAAAGCACGCGGTGATGCTGCTACTGTGCGATACTGTGGTGGTTAAGATGAAGGATGAATCCAGCTCCAATTTGCCACCGGATCGGTGTTGAAGTGTAGTGAAAGTGACGGTTTGTGTGAACCAGACAGTGAGTTTTGTGTTTTGAGGCACTCGGAGCGAAATAACGACAACGAGAAGAAGGCAATCAACTTGGCGGTTTGCTGCTAAATAGAATTTCCAGGTAAGGGGTTTTTGGAACTTTAATTAATTTGCAATAGTCTTGTTTTGAGCATTAACTCTTGTTTGGTTGAGCTTTTCACGGATGATTTTGTATGAGGTGTCTTAGTAATCCACTCAACTATCCATCATTTTCTGTGTCATGTCTTTTAAGCGTCATCAGTAGATTTAAAGTAGCCTGAGGTCTAATATCTTGAACTGTAAGCAACAAAATAGTCGAAATAAGGAACTGGAGTTGAAGTTTTTTTCGTACTTCAAATTTAATTTCTGTCCTAGAAAATCTCAAATAGTGAGGTATATCCTGATCGTGAACATCAATCTAAACTGTACAGAAAGACGAAAAATTGGTCGAGAACGGTGTTGTCAGACCCTCCAAATGTAGCATAGTTTTAGGGGTAAAACCAAGGGTTTAAAGCCTGGGCGATTAATGGTTAAGAACATTGGATTCAAGGATCAGTACGTTTGTCCAAACGTTCCAAGGTCGTCGTCCATGTTTCATTTAGACGTTGCCGTCCATGTGACAATCAGTCAAAATGAGATGTTAATATTACTCATTAGCAGATTTGCTCATTCTATTCAGGAAGCCAGGCCATTGCTCGCAAAGCCAATTGTAGAGCCAAAAAAAGAAGCAGAAGAGTATTGGGGGAATTCCTTCAAAAAATCTGTAAAGAAGATTCTGTACCAAGTGATCGCTAAAGAGTATTTTTAGGACAGCTATGATCAAGGAGTTAAAAAACTGTCGTGTGACCTCGGCGGTTACCTCGTCTAGGCAATATTAATGTAGAATGCTTCTTGTACGTAAGACTCCAATGAATTGGGTTCTCTTGGAGCTTGAGTTCTCTTCAACTTGGTGCAATAGAGGTTCATGAGTGGCTTAGAGATTTAAGCTTTTAGGATCATCTTCTATAAAGTGGTCCAGTTTCTGGTTAATAACGATAGCAAAGGCGTCATTGATCTAATACTCCTAGCGAATAAGATTTTAGGGG
The DNA here is from genome assembly GCA_002091835.1 of Anopheles maculatus. Taxonomy (NCBI): domain Eukaryota; kingdom Metazoa; phylum Arthropoda; class Insecta; order Diptera; family Culicidae; genus Anopheles; species Anopheles maculatus. The sequence continues at coordinate 231,315 of KZ061576.1, read as the reverse complement.
ACTTTGAAGATAAGGCAAGATGTGCGCTAGCTGTGATATGTATCATATCAAAAATTTTACCTCTTATATCTTTGGAGGTTCAAGTTCCAGAAAATTGGCACTCCGAGATTTTTACACGCCGCGTGAGGAGTGCCAATCCAACTAGTGGTAATAATAATCCGTGTCGTTAAGTCAAGAAGAATTAACAAACAAACAAACTAGTTACCAAAAGAAGGAGTCAAAGTGAATGAATAGCTTCAGGAGAACAGATACTATAATAAAGAATAGTTCTTCATGTCGGCCGATGTTATGGACTTATTTTAAATGGTTTTGAACGAAATATTCCCTTGTAACAAATCCTTGTTTGACAGATAAACCAAGTCCAGCCAACTGAAACATTGAATGAAACGTCCGGACCGCCTCCCGGTACGCAGGACTGACTATCCAGTTACGGGTAAAACTAAATCACGAAAACTAGCAATAGCAGGCCAAGACCTCACGAGATTGTAGTGCCAAGGAAGAAAAAGAAGTCAACTGAAAAAAGCTGTCCTACTATTGTTCTGCCAAGCTGGAACGTATCTTAAATAATCATTAAATGTTCTCCATAATGTAGCATAATAAAAGAGCAATCCCTAAATTATGCATTCTAATTCTCTTAACCTTTCCACGGTGCTAAACAATGCAGCATCCTTTGCTGTTAGGCCTTCTTTTCCATCTATTGGGATAAAAAGAATCAACGAGGCCTACTCACGCAAGATGTTTTTTTCTTCTTTCTTCGAGAAGGATCTTCTCGATGGTTTCGACCGTCCGGAAAATCCCAACCCGACACCTTTTTCTCATCGTGTAGGAGTTAATGATCATTTCATTCACTGTTCCATCCTTGCACACTTTTCCGTTTGTACGCCGCTTTTCGCCGTGGCTTCAAGAACATCGTTGTGGTATGTTGTGCTGGTTGCTTTTTCGTGAGCCCCACGTTCAAGAAGTGTCCTTAAAACTCTCAAGAGATTTTTCGGAAACCGTGAAAGCGAGTGAGACCACCATAATGAACACGTCCACCGGACTGACCCAGTGCCGGTTACATGGCGAGCAGTCCTTTAGGCCTTTTTTTTTTGGTTGCCTGTTCGTGGTTGGGTTGAAGGGTGAGTATCATAATCCGGTAGCTTCACTTTTCTTACCTTCCACAACGGTAGGAATGTAATTAAATGGCTGAAAGGCAAGGACATAAGGCAGCTGGGGGGTGTTTATCGGGAGCATCAGAGTCGTGTGGTTTTTATTGTGGTTGAATTTGTCAGTCCATTCCGGTTTATGATCTAGTCGGGCGAGGGTGATAAATGGATTATACCGGATGTGCGTGTATTTTGTCGTAGGGTTTGAGGTTTAACCCCAAAAAAACAGGAGTTCCTTAATTTCGGTCACAGTTTATGGCTGTTTCATCCGATTACTGAAGGTGACAATGGTTCGGGCGCTCATAATTAGGATCGTAAATATTTTATTTAATCGAATGGTTAAATGGCTGAAAGGCAAGGACATAAGGCAGCTGGGGGGTGTTTATCGGGAGCATCAGAGTCGTGTGGTTTTTATTGTGGTTGAATTTGTCAGTCCATTCCGGTTTATGATCTAGTCGGGCGAGGGTGATAAATGGATTATACCGGATGTGCGTGTATTTTGTCGTAGGGTTTGAGGTTTAACCCCAAAAAAACAGGAGTTCCTTAATTTCGGTCACAGTTTATGGCTGTTTCATCCGATTACTGAAGGTGACAATGGTTCGGGCGCTCATAATTAGGATCGTAAATATTTTATTTAATCGAATGGTTTCAATAAGCGCACGTTTATTAATCGCAAGCAACTCGCTTTATTGCTTGTGATTAGTAGTAGCCCAGAAAAGGAGGTCAAGTTTTTCCGAAACTCTTTAAGTGATTATGAATTGTGCACTGCTATTAATATTGACGGAGAAATTTCTCTTCTAAAGAAGGCCATATTTCCCAGTAACAACTCAATTGCTTTTCACTGCTGTAATTGATCCTCCTCAATTCTGCAGCATTGGTTGTTTACTGAGCTTAATACCAAGAATCCTTTACACCGACTACTTGCTGCAGAACGCTCCTCTCGATCCGGTACAATCGATACGCCATCCAATGCAGACGATAAACGATGGCGAGCGTTGTGCCAGCGCAGTACAAGTTTTTCCTCCAACAATACCAGCTTGTTGTTTTCGGGCTCTGCAGCGAGGTTTCCCCAATTTATTGCCATACGTCCCAATTTTGCCGTACCTTACAGCAGACGATGCAAAGAAGTTCGAGTGGATGAGGGTGAAAGTTTGCTTTCTCTCTCTCGATAGAACATCGATAGTAGGACATCGTTTATACTTTTCCGAAGCAGTATGCATTACTTACCCCCAAAACCTTCGGCCTGTGGAAGGAGATTTGGGTATTTCGATGTCTCGTTGTATCGTTTGATCGGTGTATTTTGAGCGCCCAGTGTGTATGTGTGTGTTCTGAGTAGTTTCAGATCCTGAAACCTCAACTTCGTTAGTCGCACGTTGTCAGTGGAGCAAAATCTGTTCTCCCCGGTATTCCCCGGCATCCAGCGCCTTCCCGACACAGGATCCCATTACGCCCAATCAAGCGATTCCTTTCGGCAGACGACGCGTTTTCGGGCAACTTGTAACTGCTCCAAACGGGGTCCTCTTTTGTCTTACACGTTTCTACTAGTGTGATAAATTCTATTTTCCATCCACTTGAACCCAGACACACGAGCATTAGCCGACAGCACATACAGAAAGAAGAAAACAACACTTTCTAAATTACCACCCAAGACGAAAAAAAAAACAAAAATGCGGAAGGACACTAAGCGCAATAGGAAGCGCGTGGATAGAATGAGTAAAGCTGAAGTGAGCTACCGGCTGATAAGTAGAACGGGAAAAGAAAACAATTACGAACCTCCAAACCCGAAAAACAAACAGGAAAAGAAGTGTTGCAAAAGCAAACAAAACGTACCAACAAAAAAAAAGGCACAACAAAGCATGAGAAATTTCTCTTCTAAAGAAGGCCATATTTCCCAGTAACAACTCAATTGCTTTTCACTGCTGTAATTGATCCTCCTCAATTCAGCAGCATTGGTTGTTTACTGAGCTTAATACCAAGAATCCTTTACACCGACTACTTGCTGCAGAACGCTCCTCTCGATCCGGTACAATCGATACGCCATCCAATGCAGACGATAAACGATGGCGAGCGTTGTGCCAGCGCAGTACAAGTTTTTCCTCCAACAATACCAGCTTGTTGTTTTCGGGCTCTGCAGCGAGGTTTCCCCAATTTATTGCCATACGTCCCAATTTTGCCGTACCTTACAGCAGACGATGCAAAGAAGTTCGAGTGGATGAGGGTGAAAGTTTGCTTTCTCTCTCTCGATAGAACATCGATAGTAGGACATCGTTTATACTTTTCCGAAGCAGTATGCATTACTTACCCCCAAAACCTTCGGCCTGTGGAAGGAGATTTGGGTATTTCGATGTCTCGTTGTATCGTTTGATCGGTGTATTTTGAGCGCCCAGTGTGTATGTGTGTGTTCTGAGTAGTTTCAGATCCTGAAACCTCAACTTCGTTAGTCGCACGTTGTCAGTGGAGCAAAATCTGTTCTCCCCGGTATTCCCCGGCATCCAGCGCCTTCCCGACACAGGATCCCATTACGACCAATCAAGCGATTCCTTTCGGTAGACGACGCGTTTTCGGGCAAACTTGTAACTGCTCCAAACGGGGTCCTCTTTTGTCTTACACGTTTCTACTAGTGTGATAAATTCTATTTTCCATCCACTTGAACCCAGACACACGAGCATTAGCCGACAGCACATACAGAAAGAAGAAAACAACACTTTCTAAATTACCACCCAAGACGAAAAAAAAAACAAAAATGCGGAAGGACACTAAGCGCAATAGGAAGCGCGTGGATAGAATGAGTAAAGCTGAAGTGAGCTACCGGCTGATAAGTAGAACGGGAAAAGAAAACAATTACGAACCTCCAAACCCGAAAAACAAACAGGAAAAGAAGTGTTGCAAAAGCAAACAAAACGTACCAACAAAAAAAAAAGGCACAACAAAGCATTTCGTGAAACAAGGTGCGGGAAGAAAGAGAACCAAAACTTGGTGCCGTTGTTCGTTCGCCCGGAAATGGCAACTGTGGCAGCGGAAACTTAAATATCATCACGTTTATCCTTCTGTTTGGTTTTCCTCTTTTCCGTCGCTTCCGTTTGTGTGTTTTTTTTGCGTTATTGTCAGGATTTGTGTCACGCGGTTTCGGGTTTGATAGTTATAGGTTTGTTTACTTTCCATTTTACTGGCAGCTTTTCTGTGTGATATTGTGTAGAAGTTGCGGAAGTTTCTCAAACCAATTGGAATCCATTTGGTGTTCTTTAACCTTTTTTAAATGAACCATTTAGTGAAGCTACACAAGCGGAAGCAGCAGAAGGGTGGGAAAATTGATAATTCCCTTCACTTAAGTGACCAACCCTCGATAGGCTGCTTTTGTCAATGCGATGAACCCGGTAAATTGAGTGCAGCAATTGAGGAACTATTTCTCTCTCTTTGGGGAAAAGTTTTTCCCAACATTTTGGGTAATCGAAGGGGCGAGCGTTCGTTTGGACGTTTAACTTTATCATCTTGTTTACACAACTGGAATCCAGATATCGGGAAGTCGATTTTTGGGATTCGAATTCTGGGCTTGTTTGTTGGGAAACGAGGTTTTTGCGAAGCTCCACTATGATTAATGGTATTTTAATGATCTCCAAAGCACATGGGGAGGCGTAGAAAGGATGAAAGGTTTATGTGTTGCAATTCTCCACATTGATTTATTATTTTCGTTCTCGATTTGCATACTGACCACAGAGCCTGGCAACAACTATCGATTTACAATTCTATCCAGTACGATGGGACAGATAGACAGAGAGGTTGCATTGCTAACGATGGTTTGTAGATTAAGAGAATCAATTTACAAAAAGCGTATACAAATACACAGAAACAACAATCGTACAGCAATGTGAAGTATGCAACCATCGTGATGTCCATTTTGTGGGCCTCCCATTATGCGAATGGTGCCATTGATCACCGTTTGATTCGGTTTATTTATTCGTTTATCAATTCAATGCCCGCTCACAACACCTGCTGCCTTTTTCCAATCTCAGAGTCTGTGGCGGCGACTGTGTGGTTGGAAAAGTTTTTACGACCAACCCACCAAGCTCGGGAAAAGCAATAGCACAAGCGTATCGATTTGATGTGCCATAAATTGATCTGTGGTGCTCCTGTCAACTCGCTCCTATCGACGACCAATACTAAGACGAAACACGGTTGACATTTGCTTTATGTGTGTCGGCACCGTGGTTTGTCCTCCGGAAATGTCACGCAAAAGTTGTGCTGACAGCCGATTTTCTCACTTTGTTGCTTTTGCCTTGAGAAAGGCGAAAGAAGAGGTAAGTTTTCTTTTACGGGTTTTCCCAATGTACATGAAACACAGCAAAGAAATGGCCAGTTTGCTTAACGTAGAAGAAGTTGTTTTTCTTTTGCAGTTCTCCCTCTTGTCAATTGTTTTTATTACGCTCTTCTTCACGTTATGGTTCCACTTTTTCAAAGACATGCCACGTCTACCGAATCGCCGAAGTATCCGGAAGCGGACCATTAGCTTATAAAGCGTGTTTTATTTGTAAACACGGCTGTTTCCGCTCGGCTACACAAATTCTCACGCACGACGCACGATGTCAATGAAGGAACACGGCCACAGAGGGAAGAAAATAATGGTGAATGGTGTGCGTTTTTCTAGTGCGTATTTATAAATATTTCGCCAAAGTCATAACTGCTACCGAAATAGTAAACCGCCGTATCAAACACGGCGGGGGTCAAAAATCGGAAAACCCGAAAATATACACCCAGAAATCGTCATCTTTCTTTATTTATTTTAAATGTTTTGTTGTAAGAAAGAGGAACGAAGTAGAAAGGAAAAACTGGGAGACAAATAAACAAACAAACGCACCCGAGGAAAACTTCAAACGATAGAACCGTTCCACACCCTGCGTGTAGCAAAAAATTGGAAAATTGATCAAAATCGGTAGTGGAAAATTGAGGACGGTGAAGTGATCGTACCCGTTTGGGAAAAGAATAACATATCACGATTTTTTCTCTGTGTTTGTCTGTATCCGTTTTCTGTCGCTTTCATCTTGGACCGTTTTCCCGTGCGTCTCGTGCGCTCAGAATTTTTGTTTCCCAGTTCCTGCGTAATGTAGCTTCTTGTACCGGGCACAAAGACAACACCAGCAGCACTCCAGCGACAGTTTCGGAAACGACTTAAATCAAACACTTTTAATAGAAGCAAGAAAATAGCCTGGCTTCTTGTTGCCTATTTGTGTTTTCTTTCCTCCATTAGTGTAACCACTTCACACGCGGAGGAAAATAGAAAAGTGTGAGTGGAAAATGACTACGACGATGTTGGAAGGAGTTGAAGAGTTTTCCATTTAGGAACTTCTAACAAGCACGCAAGGTTTGGCCATGTTGAAAGTTTAAAGTACCTACGAGAGTGTGGAAGAGGATGTGTAATACACTAATTCAATAGTGTATGCAACCGAGAACCAGAATAGAGGAAGAAATTCTTTTGATATCTGCTTTTCATTATTCAAAAGAAATAAAAAAACGGGAAGCATATCAAAAACAGATTTTATCCACCAGAAGTATGAGAGCATATTTTCCACTTGACTCAATCACTGAGCGAGTCATCTATCAAGCTCTTGTTTAACTCTAGTGTAGCATGGAAATTTTCTTATCTTCCTTCCGATACCACCAGTAGCTACTGGATGCATGAGAGAATTAAAAGTCAAACAATTTCCTCCACCGGTCCAACCTTATATTCTGTTTTTATACGTGTACGATTCATTATTTTGTTCATCCAACTTTCTATTTCGTAATGCAACTCAATCAGGCTGCTTCTGGGCAGGGTTTCCATCTAGGATAAAATATTATAGGATTAGCATGTTGATTGATTTTTCGATATTAAAACCTCGCATTTTTACGTCCTATAAAAGTCATTAAAGTTCCTAGAAGATTGCTTGAGACATCCAAGATTTTGGATGTGAGTTTATGCATTTCAATATGTCTGTTTTCCAGCGAACCTACCTATCGCCAATCAAAGGTCTGCCCAATCTTGATATCCTGTCAAGAATTCCTTATTATTGGTTGAGAGAAAATAAAGATTTCTTACTAAATCTGTACGTGAGTATGCTTAAGTTTTGTAGACTGAACGAACTTATGCTGAAGTCCTCAGTTCATTAATGCACAAGCAAGCAGCAGATTTCTGAATGGACATCACTTCTTAGTCAGTTATGATCGTCTAACGCAAATATCTAAAGCATTCTTTAAAAGATTTTGTTCCCAACACTTTATAATCGATGTTGGATGAAACAATCCAATTATTAGAACAGTTGGGCTAAGTTAGGACATTTGATTTATAGACTTCATCCAGACTAAGATGATCGCCGTGTTGAGAAGTCATTCACAACGAATATTAAAATAAACTTCAATTACTATGAATGTGCAGAAATGCAATATATACGGATCATAGTTTCATAGGGGCGGCCCGGTGGTGTATACGATAGCGGCGCCGGTCTTCACACGGCAGGACCGGGGTTCGAATCTCGGCGGACCGCCTCCCCGTACGCAGGACTGACTATCCAGCTACAGGTAAAGACTAAGTCACAGAGAGCTAGCAACAGCAGGCCAAGACCTCACGAGGTTTTAGTGCCAAGGAAGAAGATAGTTTCATAGGTATTTATAAAAAGAAATCTGATGTAGGATACAAAATTTAGTATGAAAACCCTGTATTTTCTCTCCACAACAACTTTATTTTCCTCCCGGGTTGCTAAGATCCAAGCACCAGCACTTGCCAGTATAAAGCGACTGCATTTGCATTAAGTTGTATGCAGGTTTTCCACCAACACGAACCTTCCGATACCTTCCAAGAAAAAGAAGCGGGAAAACGATTTGCCTTTACAGCAGGTCAAACAGCCAGGCTGTTCCGTTTACTTGCTCTTCAGTAAGAGAGTCTGTGTGTGAGAGGGAGAGCGTTAAAACTAGAGGTATAAATAAATGAAATTTCTTCACGTATTCCACCAGCCTTTGCATACTTGCAGTGAAGTTTAATTTTAATTATTTTCCCCGTCAGTGCTTTGCTGTTTTCCTTTGCTGGCCCCGGAACGGGACCGTCCGATAGAATGTTGACCAATGTTGCAGTTGATCTAACATAGTTTTGAGTGGTGTGGCTTCACGCTTGAATTGGTTACAGTCCAACGTAAACAGTGTCGGTTTTGATGACGTGTGATCGATGGGAGGTGAGAAGTGAAATGAAGATTTTTGAAAGGGCACAACACGGAACAACAACGCCAACTTTGACGGAATTTTGAAGCACGGTAAAACAGAGGAAGCTTGTTTAGCTTTTGAAACGCTTCCTTGTAACTTTTGAACCTTGACACTCGTACACTCTACGGTTCGATCAACCGGAAAACCAAAAAAAGGGCAACCACCAACACTAAACTGCAACCGGCGCCATTAATCATACCGGTGTAATCCTTTCGCAACAACAACAGCAGCAGAAGCAGCAGCACCACCATGATCCATCCAGCCCTCCCAAGGGCTGGTTGTCATTACGCTGACAGTGTGAAAATTTATCGCATGTGAAAAGTCGTTACACCCATTCGATTAAGCCGATTCCGAGACCGGCGGAGGCCGTACGCTGACGTACGAAAACTGCAAACTCACCGAAACTTTGTCCAGCCGGGAACGAGAGAAAAGCCTGGTCGTCATCGTCGCGAAAAGTTCGCACTTTAGCCTTCCGGTGTTAATTAATCATTGTTTAGTTTTGCCAATCGATGGTCTGATGGCACGCTAATGGTTTTGGTGCCGCGGAGGTCGAACATTCGGGCACTAATGACCGAGGCGCAGAAAGATGTTACCAGATACAGTTGAATGTATTGCTTAAGTGCACGACTTGAGCGATACTTGAGCGAGATCGGTATCAAGGACATCATTAGATGAGTCAATCTTGTTCGAAGACCGTTTTCGGTGGGGGCAATACTAAGGGCAAGGGTTACCACCAGGGAGATTGGTGGGAATGTTCTTGACGAACTATCATCCGCTCGAGAAGTCACAAACTCTAGCCTGAGAGGCGTGTGAGTGTGCGCCCGCGCTAGAAGTGGCATTCATTAATCACATTTCACTATTGTTCATCATTTGACTGGTGAGTGTTGTGGTTGGCTTTTCGGGCTTTTCTAAGCGCCCGGCTTTGCATCCGATCGGATGAGTTTGCTGACTTCATCGTAAAAGTCGTGAGCTGAGACGCATGTAACGTGGCAAGCAAACCACCTTCACTTTACCAAACACACGGCACTCTTGAGCTCCGAAAAAGGCCACAAACATTTATCACCGATGAAGCCTCGTTCGGTAGGCGAAGGAGTGGTACGAAAAAGTTACATTTGTCTGGGACTGCTACAGCTACTACTACTACTTCTGTCTGGTATCTTTGACAGCAATGGCACCAGCAATCCCTTCGTAATCTGGAAGGGAGTGAGCGAGTGATGGCGGACAAGTGGTACAGGTGTGAACGGTGGGAGGATTTTTGAGGTCAGCGAATAAGGAATGCATTACTCACACCAGGCCAGGTATTGTAGGTCAGGGTTCAACGAAAAAAGGGCTTGACAAAACAGGTGTCCGGAATGGTTGGAGGCTGGGGTTTTTAGTTGTTTTGGGAATTCTGGGTTGCGTCGCAAAGATGTCATAGAATTGATGATGAACTTAATATGGAATGTTAAACACATGTCGGAAATTGAATAATATGTGATACAATGGATATTAATGGAATTTTGTTGTCAGACTCAATATCTATTTTAACAGTTGTTTTATTCAATAATAAAGATTTGAAAAATTAGAAAGAGTCCCGAACTTCCGTGACATATCAAGACTTTAAATTGCTTGTGATGTAACTCAAGAAACTGAGGAGCAGAATAAGAGCGTAGGGTAGAGTATTATTCTACTCTCTTGTGTTTTCTTGCAGGGCCGTCAGTTAAATTTCATCCGGATTGTGTCCTGCGCGCAGAGCTGACTATGCAACTCTGGGTACTCTGGGTACAATCAAGTCGAGAAGGCCAGAAATGGCTGGTTAAAACCTCTCAAACCTTGTAGGGCCAAAGAAAAGGTAAAACGAGAAGTTCAACAAATAAGATTTCTTATGTGACGAATTTTTTGTAGGATGACGAAGTCCTTTTGACGGAAAAACCTTTTGGCCACTAAGGCTCTTTTGACATAATTTATTGGTTGATGAGGACCCTTCATCTTTGTAGTTCTTCCAGTAGTATCGTTCAATCCAGCTTTAGAAGTCATTTTGTCATGTTAGAACTGTTAGCCTCTACTACTACTATAGAAATTCATGTTACTCGAAAATATGTTAGGCTACAGAGTCTACAGATACTTCACAGTCTGTGACAAGAGAAATCAAACGTAATTTTAGACGTAATTCATATTCTAAATAACCGCTGTTCAATGATGGCACTGGACTGGACTAAGGAACGCCACATTGATAAAGTAAAACTGACATTTCCGAACGTTAGACCTCAGTTCTTGTTTTGGTAATGAAGCTCTCTTTTTAGAAAGAGCTAAACCCAAGGTCTGTTCGAAGAGCATAGAGTAAGCGATGTCTTGCAGGATACTGCAGAGATTTCTAACAAAATCAGAGAATGTAAACGTTAGTTGGTAGGAGATGTGTTTTCCGTGAGCAACTCGGATCGTGGCGTCCTATTGCCTCTCTCTTCTTTCTTGGCCGAACGACCTCTTAGGTCATGCCTGCTATTTTTGGCTTACTAGACTTATTGTTACCGCATATAGTTGGATAGTCAGTCCTCACTATGGGGGAACAGCCCAGACGAGACTTGAACCCCGGTTCTGCCGTGTGCAAACCGGCACCGCGGTCGCATCTACTAAAGCTAAAAGACCTTGAGCGAAAACGCATTTAAAATTGTAAGATGAATCGTGTTCCAATCAATTTAAGCCAATCGAATGGAAGCGAGGGTTAAAGGCATCCGCAACGATTCCTTCTGTCAATTTTACATCTCTCTATGAGAAATAGTAATTACAAGATTTGCGTAGCGCTCAGTGGTCGATTGACTGTCCCGTATTATACTCTCTATCTGCAAGATCTAATGGTCTTTTTTCGCTTCAACAAATACAATCTTAAGCATTTATTTTCTCAACCCGCCCAACTGTTTATCTACAACTACCGTAGCGTGTACAAAGTGCATGACGCGCTACCTGTTCAATCTACACCACTTGCTTGTTTACCTTTGCGTAAGTTATCGTTGCACCGTCGGTCGTTGGGTGCAACAATTTTTCCCCGAAATGCAAACTTCATCCCAACCTCGGCAGCAGATGTTTCTGTTTAAACTGTTGCCGCAAACTGCATACGGCTATTATCCGGTCCTCTTGGGTTTTCGCGCAGTTTTCATCTCGTGCGACCTGCATACGCATATGTGGTGCGCTGTACTGAAACCACTAATGCACACTGTACACCGAGAGAGATTCCCAGCCGAACGCCCACCTACTCCGGTGACTATTTTTTCTACCTCCTCCTGTATCCTCCCTTATAGTCTCACTCTCCCAGTACCTTCTGTTCCTACTCAAGGATGGTTTTTGGTGCGTCTGTTGCTTCTGTGGTGGATCGGAACCTTGGCTGTACCATGGCTGTGTGATGTATTCTGGGAATGAATCAGCCCGCGAACGTCATCACGTTTCATTGTCAAGAGCTCATGCAGCTTGATTGAGGGAAGTTGGGGGTTGGAACGGGGAAAGATTTGAACGGGCAGGATAAATAATGTGTTCATTTGCCTCGTGGCACCGGGAAGCGTTTAGTGGATAAAAGGGTTGCACTTGGTGGGGGAAGCTGTGTCGGTGTCCTAGCCGTCGAACGATGAGCATAATGGAAAAAGGGAAATTTACGACCCACAATGCCCTTGGGATCGTTCGGCTGCTACGGGATGGGGGTTGGTTCGCTTGCAGATGATCTACCGTACTCGCGGTCGTTAGCACGCGGTTGATTGGTGGCACGGTTGGTACTGTTTAGCTATTTTCCACTCTCGATTCCCCGGGTCGTCTTCTGGGTGAATTGAGATCGATTGTGTGTTTTTGTTTGCGCTGACCTTTGGTAGGTCACTCGGGGTGGGTGATTTGTGTTATTTCTGGTGGAGTAAGGACGAGTTTTTGATTGCCAGAAATTGATTACCAAGAAGCTGGGTGGGTTGAATTTCCCTCGGTGTGAAAAGTGGAATTTCAGTTGCAAATTTCTGTCTATGTTTGCAGGCGTCTACACACATAGCGCATTCCTTCGCATATAGTACTGCAGCTCAATGGCATTTGCACTATGTTATTTAAAGCAGAACAAGAGCGAGAGAGATAGAAAATGAATAAAAAACCCACATTTTCAGCACCTCACTTTGGTGCAGTAAAACAACACCCATTAAACTCCAGAGACTTACAGAGTATGTGGTATTAAAGTAAGAAAAAATAAAACACACGGAACAAACACGCCACCACAACTACGCGGGAGCTAAAATTTTACGAGCATTTTTTTTTTGTGTTGGTCGGGAATAAAAACCGCTACCATGGTTTTGTCGGGCAGAAGAAGCTTTGAAATCAAAGCAGTGGAAAAGAATTTTAATTTTCCCACACCACTTTCCCACACTTGCAAGGATTCCTTCTATCGGCGCAAGATACGGTAGTACGTGTCGGAAGGAAAATTAACATCCGTTGCAGTTCGGAGGCGCCTGCATTATGCATACGCGCGCCCACGTTACACCGGCCACTGGCTCCGGTACTCGATGTTGATGCTGGAACATAATAAAAGTACAGTGTGGCATTAGAGCGATTACATCATTGAGTTATGGTCCAGTAATAAGGGCGAACCGTAATGGGCTTTATGGTGTGCAGTAAATGGAAAATGAAAGGAGATTTTCTTTGCTTTGAAGTACAACATTTACTGCTTTGTTTGTAACATTGTTTTGGTTCGCAGCGCCTGCAAGTATGCAATCGTTAGTTGTTCTTTAAATTTGCTTGGAAGTTCAATCGCCTGTTGAATAATTAACGATTTAGAACAGAAGTATTGCATACAGTTTGGAGTTTATGGTCAATTTTCAAATTATTCGTATCAAAGATATATTCAAACGCAAAGCCCGTACGCTGGATTGTCTAGCCATGAGAGGTTCTAGAGCCAAAGAGGAAGGAGAAAGTTCATTAACTTAAATTTAGCTAAGTTCTAAAAGCGACTAGCTTTTAGAATGTCGACAATTTAAAAAACAATTATTAGCTAGAAAATTGACAATCTTTTTCGATAAGCTTTAGCTTTAGCGCGTTTATAGCGCCTAAAAATATGCAATCTCTTGCGTTAATTATACTTTCAGAGACCTTATTGGGTTATTTACGTTTTGTTAATCAAAATATTGCATAATTTTTGGGACATACACACAATCTTCTTAAAGTTTTAAATAAAATATCCAAATAAAACTATTTGAACCAAATAGAATCCTCTATTTAACCGCAATAACATCGCAAAATAGTTTTTTACAGATAATTGAAGGCAACTTTTAAGATAAAAATATTACATTATCAGCAAAAAGTTGGCTCAATGCGCTTCTTCCAAAGGCGGTTGACCTTTGAAATATTCGTCCTTTTCTGTGGCCCTATAACTTCTAGATAATTCTTTGCCTTTTAATTACTGGTTTCCATGAGTTTATTGTACCGCCGTTGGGTTATCAACTAAAGAAAAATAAAACTATTGCATACTTTCAGGAGTTGACACTCAAAATAGAACTGAACGATAACCTTTTAGAGGTTGAATATACGTTTAACTAATCAGACCTTTAATCTGCAAACAAACCAGATCATAACTAATTCCTTGATCGAGATAAACGCAGGAAAAGTCATAAATTCTCCACTTTCCAACAAAGATTATACACTCGGTGGACTATTTTAATGTGAAAATAGAAATAAATTTCCACTTCGCAAACCTTTTACGATATTATTTTCGCACTGCCCATGTTCCGTGTTCGTTGTGCGTTGGGAAAAACAAACCAGCTCCGATGATGAAGTGCTTCCGGTTAACCAACAATCGTTCGCCGCTACACACTGGTTACTCTGCCATACTGCTTGTGTTGATCTTTCCCGCTTTAATCCGCACAATCGAATGATCCATCCGTTAGAATGAGACCGGGCGAATAAAAACGAAGCAGGTTGATTGAATCATGGAATCTTGCTAAATCAACAACACACCGATGGGAATAAAAGGAATCAAAAGCAAACGGGAGGAAAAAAAAAACAGGAAAAAAGAAAGAGAAAAGTCATAAATTCTCCACTTTCCAACAAAGATTATACACTCGGTGGACTATTTTAATGTGAAAATAGAAATAAATTTCCACTTCGCAAACCTTTTACGATATTATTTTCGCACTGCCCGTGTTCCGTGTTCGTTGTGTGTTGGGAAAAACAAACCAGCTCCGATGATGAAGTGCTTCCGGTTAACCAACAATCGTTCGCCGGTACACACTGACTGGTCACTCTGCCATGCAGCTTGTGTTGATCTTTCCCGCTTTAATCCGCACAATCGAATGATCCATCCGTTAGAATGAGACCGGGCGAATAAAAACGAAGCAGGTTGATTGAATCATGGAATCTTGCTAAATCAACAACACACCGATGGGAATAAAAGGAATCAAAAGCAAACGGGAAAAAAAAAACAGGAGAAAAGCAATGACATAAATCAGAGGATCATTGAGCATGTCTTGCAGTCGTTTTTGTGGGCGCTTTTCTCCTTGTGCTTCTCGCCGTGGACAATAATATTTTTCGCGTTCGTCGTCGCAGTCGTTGTGGCCGTTTTGTTTCACGTTTGAATTTATGAATTCTGCTTTTTTTGCTTGTGTGTGAGTGTTTTATATTTACCTTCCATTTACTTCCGTTCGTACCGGTACTGGCGAGCGGAGTAATTTTCCTCTTAGTGTTTTCCAAACGCCACAACCAACCGAAATGGATCCCTTTTTTCTGGGCTGGGTGCGGTGTTGGGAAAGCGAAGGAAAACACAGGAAAGTGGCAAACGCGTGCGGTATGTTTGCGGATTTTACTATTTACGAGCGGGCGGTCGTATTTATAGACCAAAAGAAAAACTATAAATTAGAGGCGTTGCCGAGATTCAAATTTAATTACCAGCGGCTCTGCGAGAGTGATGTACCACCCGGTGGGGGATGTTTTGGGGTGTGTGTGTGTGTATGTAGATGCATAGTGGCTGCTGATAGAAATGAGGTTTCACGTTTCCCCAGCAAGCAAGTACGAAAAGAGTGAAGAAGAGATCATTTTTTCATGTTGTACTCGAGCTATTTAGAACGTCGAGGAGATCGTCGTCGTAATAGAAAACGTAGTTAAACGCGCCTTTTCTTCCATTTATCAATTTCTTTAAACTGAAAATAAACTTCGTTTAGAGAGTCCTTTAGGCTTACTGCACGCATTTCTCTAGCTGTCCGTAACATCAAAACGGTGTAAATTTATTCACAAAACTTTCTTAAACGACTTTTCCCTTTTATTGATTGTACGTTCAACCTTTTAGCCGACTTGCTCGCAGGAAGTCGCTGAAACTTCCCTTAACAAGATGCTCTTGTTTCGAAAAAACGAATTCTTTTTATATTTCCTCATTCCTTGCGCCACACAGGAAGCGAAAGAAAATGGGCACGTAATAAAATGAATGTGTGAGTGTGGGGGGGGGGGGGCAGTACTCGAGCTATTTAGAACGTCGAGGAGATCGTCGTCGTAATAGAAAACGTTGTTAAACGCGCCTTTTCTTCCATTTATCAATTTCTTTAAACTGAAAATAAACTTCGTTTAGAGAGTCCTTTAGGCTTACTGCACGCATTTCTCTAGCTGTCCGTAACATCAAAACGGTGTAAATTTATTCACAAAACTTTCTTAAACGACTTTTCCCTTTTATTGATTGTACGTTCAACCTTTTAGCCGACTTGCTCGCAGGAAGTCGCTGAAACTTCCCTTAACAAGATGCTCTTGTTTCGAAAGAACGAATTCTTTTTATATTTCCTCATTCCTTGTGCCACACAGGAAGCGAAAGAAAATGGGCACGTAATAAAATGAATGTGTAAGTGTGTGTGGGGGGGGGGGCAATTGCAGTCGTGCAAAAGTTCGGGCTTAACAAAAGCGATCAGTTCCGGGGCGTTACTTACTTCGGTTTTATTGGAACGAATTGTTCGAATAGCGCCATAATTGATGGTGACATTTTCCGTGTGCTTTTCCGTGGGATTTTGTGGTATGTTAATAATGCGCCATCGTTTTATGCCATGCAGTAAAGAAACGGTTGGATTATGATTGCCCGTAAGCAGCGAAGAATATGCGCCTTTGTTTTATTTCGCTGCTACGACAACGAGTGTGAATTCTGGCACAATAAGCTGGTTAATTGTTTTCAAGTAGTTAGGCAACAGTTGTTGAGCAGTTCTCGATAAAGAGGATCCTGCTTTTATTATGTTTTATTCTTTTTTATAGCTCAAACTACCCGTTGTTATAGCGCATTTATTTTTTTTAGTATAGTTTATTGTATGATCTTAGTAAACTTCTAGGAGTAGCTCAAAAAACTGTTTCAAAATTCTAAATATTGCAAAATAAATGATGTATCTTTTCCATTAAAAACATTCAATCGTTCCACTTGAATTATTTAAATATTTTATAGCTTGATTTCACAATTTTTATAGCAAAGACCTTTTTCTTTATTTGCAAACGTTTTTAGATACAAAGCTGTTAAAAGCTGTTTCACAACACAAGTCAAAACTAGTTCGGTTTACCATAAAACTGTTTTGCCTTGTAGTTTTATGATCCTTTCCTCTCCTTTTTGTTCTGCCACCCGGGACTAGATCGGTGTCATAAAAGTGCTTTCAGTGTTCATCGGCTAGATAAACATCTGTTTTATTGCAATGCAATGCAATCAATTGAGCTCAGACTGACACACACACACACGAACTGGCCACTGTCAATCTGGTTTTGCCTACGCATTGCCGATAAGCTGGCCGCAAGCTATAATTTATAGCATCAATAACATTTCGCATTATCATTTGGCGGATTGAGTCCGTTCCGGATTGGTCTCGCGCGCTCGTAATGGACGACAAACCAAAAGTTGTTAATTGCTCCCCACATAAACAAATCGTTGTTTGGCAAGTTGTTGACACGAAGAAAATGCTTCTGTTTTCTTTTTCTATGCACATCCTTTCACCTTCCAAGACTAATTCTGCTTGACTGTGCACTTAGTACCGCAAGGTAGGCAGAAGCAAGTTAGTATAGCTTCAGTTGAAGAACTGGTTGTGTATATTAAAAACTCATAAAAATGGCCCCATACTAGTGCGTGGGTCATTTACCTCAATTACAGTCGTTTACCAATCCGTACCGAGCTTAGCGTCTTAGTATATTTATCTAATGTTTCCACTTTTCGCACCCCAAGAGTGTTGTAAACGAACGGACCAGTGTCCTCATGGCCGTACTGATCTGGTTTGAACATCTTTTTCGCTTCATCGTGCTACTGGGGATTGACTTCGAAGAAACTGCGGGCAAAAAGACATGATGGCACACTGGCTTGCTTTCTAGTTTTTCCACTCTTTCAAACACCAAGCTCGAATGTGTCAATAACCATTCGAACGAGGTTTATTATTTAATGCACTTTGCTCATTAGGCCAACTCCGGGACGATGAAGTCTGTCGCAATACGGTATCGACTCGGTCCGAGATACATCGCCGATGATGACGTGCTGGTTGGTGTGAAGAGTGCAACATAATCATCGATGGGTCAACACACGACATCGGCAGCTTGTTTGGCCATAATCACATCCACTTCTTGCTCTCTCGGTGCAATATACATAGGGTAAGTTCTTGCGACGAGCTCTCAGTAGGATGCAGGTTGCGCTATTGCTCAACAGGAAGTGAGCCTTATGTAAATGAACTTATCACACTCAACAATGTCACCATCACCACAAGCACGGTGCGCACCAGCGCTCTGCTGTGGTTTTGTTGGAATAGTTTCAAGGAATAGTTCCACTTCCTTACAACCACTTACAATCATCCGTGGCACAAAAGTGGCACAGCATCACAGAAGAACCTTGCCCCGGTGACGTCTTAATGGTTTTGTGGTGGTTCGAAAGGTTTCGGAAAATGGTCTTTGTGATAGGAAAACAGGCGGGCTGTTCGCTCATGTAGGTCGATGAGTTCACTTTAGCCCATGGTCACGTCCAGCGAAACCGAATGCGTTCCCTGCATTAGCTTCATTTTATCATTCTGACCCAGAACGCAGCGCATACAACCCCGATAAGTGGTGGCTATCGGCAGGAAATTTGCTCCATCCTTCCTGCCACCCGGTTTTGCTATTGTTCGCACACGGACGTATCGGAAAACTCCCCCCGATGGCAAGATCCCGATCGGATGACGGATGAAGCAACAGTGGTTGTGTGCCGTACCGAGCAATGGTTCTGCTGCTTCCGGGCTGAATCAAATTGCAAACTCATTTCCCGACTGAGACTGAGAACGCTGCCGGAGTCCGGACGTGGTTTGATGGCGGGAACACTCGAGACCTCGGCGGGTTTCCGTTTATTTGACGTTCATTGGGTGGAACCGTGAAGCGAGCTTTTCATCGACACTGTTGACTGTTGATTTTCCGTTTCGTTTGATTCTGAAGTTCGGTGGTTGGAATGCCGTCATTCGTATTGTTGTTTGATAAGGAAGTGTTATGAGAAATTGGTTGGACAATTTTTAAGTGTGACTTTTTACTTTTTGTTACTCTAATTTAAGTTATTTTTTTTTAGTATTTTTATATACATACTTTCCTTCACTTTCCTTTACTTTACTCATTTTTTTACCTATCTGCTTTTATTGCTTAACTATACTTTACTATATTCGTTCAAGACTTATTTCTATTCTTTTTTCATGCTATTCATAATTTTATTTTGCTTGATAGTAGAAAAAACGGAATGGAAAGTTTTTAGTTTCATTTTATGTTATAACTTTTTGTTGCTTTTCTTGATTTTGCTTTACTTTTTTTTATTTTTTAAGTTTTTACTTGGAACATTTCTTCATATTTCTTCACCATCGTGTTTTACTTTATGTTGTTTGCTTTTACTTTTCTCTACTTCATAATACTTTGCTTTACTTCATTGTTTGTTCTACTTTTATTTTGTGTGCAATACATTTTTTAACTTTTTGTTACTTTTCTATTGTACTCCATCTATTTAATCTCATTTTTCTTGTACTTTTTATTACTGTTCATTATTTTTCTCTCCAAACATAGGTTGGGTTTACTTTACTTCCCTTTATATCAGTTATTTAAATTTTTTTGTGTTTCGTTTTACTTTATTATATTACTATTATTTGATGGTTTGAGCTTTTTTACCCTTCAATAATATTGAAAACTGACATAAACTCAATTATTAGCTAAGCAAATCAATAAAAACTTCCCTTTCTTTTTTATAAAACGTATACGAAGCAGCAATGAAGGTGATATTGCATAATTGAATCATGCAACAGTGTCTCAATGAAGCAAAACATTGAATAGGTCCTGGGAAGATAAGACTTTGCGCAAAAAAGGCTATACTTAACAAGTCATTTCACAATGGCTCTCTCTCTCTTTCTCGTTCCATTGCTGATAATCCCTTTTTATAAAATAAATTTTACAATGCATCCGAATTGCGTCACGCCGTTCACCATTGTTAACGGTTGTCTTTAAGGATCATTTTGCCGCATTAATTTTGTTCCTCAACATCATCCACCCATCATCCGAACAGGTTGAAGGTGAAAATCAAAAGTGAATTGCCGTACAAAAGCGGCTCGTTTTTCCTTTGTCTGCCAGTTTACCAAGTGTTGCAAAAATAAATGTACCCCGTTTTTCGTAAGGTCGGCGGCGCACATATTGTATGTGTCCCCTGGGAGAGAATGCATAAAAGATGTTGCAAAAAACAGCTGTCGAAGTTGATGTGGTGATGTGGTGACAAAAAAAAAGAAGTAAAGTAAAGTATTGTTGCAGTTTTTTCGCACCCATTGTCGATTCTCATCCATCGGGCGGTGTTGCATCATTGTGTGCATGCACACGTGAGAATGCAATGATAAATCATTTGGAATGCGATGAGAAAGAAGCAAACCCACCCCCCAAAAAATAAATGGTGGCACGAGTGATCCAGGAGCAGTAAAAATCACAGCATTACAATGAGCTGTCATTGGGTGAGCTTGCTGTTGGAAACTGTATACCCACGAAGACACCATTTCGAGGTCAGTCTCTCGCTCAGAGTACGCCGCTCGGGGAAAGTTCGATTATTTTGATACTTTACTGTGCGAAAGTGCGCAACTACACCGCCAACTGTCTGTGTGGGGTGGTTTTGTGTTGCCACCGTTGCAAATCCCCATAAAAGGCTTGTATTGTGTTGGGCCCGTGGCCTCCAAGATACTGCCAAGAGCAGTCTCAGCGCCACCAACTTGGTGCCTTGGTGCTAGTGTATAAATTTTTACGATATGAGAAACAGATTGGTCGTAAATAAATTCCTAATGCCACCGGATCGATCGATTGATCGTGTTTACGCTCGCCCGTTTCGGATAACTTCGGCCAAAGTACGCGGCCCCCACTGCACTCGGTACGGCACATATCGTCTAATGTTGTTTTGTGTTGGTTTAGGGAGATGGGAAATCGTTAGCGTATGTTTATAGTGACACTAATGCTAAATGATTTTCTTCGATTGTGTGTTGCGCCGTGGCTAGGATGGAATGTAGGCATGGATGCTTTGGCAAATAGGTCCGATAGCTGTTATCTGGTTCGATAGGTCAATGGGTAACTTTTTATCGGCTTGTACAGACACGGAGGGGAAAATAGATTTGCCGGAAAGGAAAGAAGGAGTTGCAGATAAGACGACGTCATGATTGTCTAGGTCAATGAGGTTGTAAAACTGGGATCAAGAATTACTGTACATTTTGTTTACAGTACAATCTAGGAATCTTCCAGATATTTGTTTGGTGAGTTTTTACCCATTTTTGATTCATTTCAAAATGGTTTTGTTTTTGGAAAAGCGCAAAATGTCTAGAAATGAAGAATTGGTGATGTGACTGTGAGTAAGTTAAGTCTAATAAGTCAAAATAAGTAGTTCAATGAGGTCGTGGGGGCAAGTACGAGAATGTAGTGTCTAAACTTTACACATTTTGTTAAGTAACGGACCTCTAATGCCTCAATAAAATATTATTCAATTGATTTACTTTCTAGGTTGATTTTAAAAGATGTTCTTCCTCATACTAAAAGCACGACATGCACATTCGTCGAAGAAGTTCGATATCTATTGGTAAGAGTTCGATACTATCAGAGACGATTGCGAAACAGTAATTTATACCAGAACTTCATTTCACGCAAATCTTGGATCCTATCCAAAATGAAAGTAGCAGAAACCATATTATTATTCTTTGTCCAGCAAGGCCTTGCATCAGGTAGACAAGCGATCTTATCTTCTCGGCAAAACAAAGCAGGATCATTTGAGACTTGGAGATGGATATGTTGGGGACCTAGGCAATTCACAACAGCAGCGCCGGTCTTTACACGGCAGG
Organism: Anopheles maculatus; assembly: GCA_002091835.1. Lineage (NCBI taxonomy): Eukaryota > Metazoa > Arthropoda > Insecta > Diptera > Culicidae > Anopheles > Anopheles maculatus. The sequence continues at coordinate 209,666 of KZ061576.1, read as the reverse complement.
ACCGGGGTTCAAATCCCGTCCGGACCGCCCCCGACTATCCAACTACGGGTAAAACTAAATCACGAAAGCTAGTAATAGCAGGCCAAGACCTCACGTTTTAGTGCCAAGGAAGAAGAAGAAGTCAATCCTAGCTTTCACTCATGGCATAGTCGTCCACTTTTAAAAGGACTTCAAAGAAGTAGAAGTTTCAATCAAGGATCAATCAAGTGACGCAAACCCTCGTGGAGATATAGATTCCTATTATGCTCTGCTCAAAATTGCCTTATTTCCCTAAGCCACGTTCATGGACTCATAGACAGAGGAGACATTGTAGGCCCAAGTTGAGATAAAGAGAGGACGTTGATGCTTCCGTCAGAAAACCCGGGATATTGGAATGACAGACGACGGATCAACCAACCGACGCCAAACTGTGAGCGGTATCAAGAATTTCTTGATAGTAGGTCAAGACTGTAAAGCCAACTAAAGTTTCTTTTATATCTAGTATTTTTGCTAGAAATACATACAAAAAACTGTTTGACATCCCATCGTTAGCGTATGTTTATAGTGACACTAATGCTAAATGATTTTCTGAGATTGTGTGCTGCGCCATGGCTAGGATGGAATGTAGGCATGGATGCTTTGGCAAATAGGTCCGATAGCTGTTATCTGGTTCGATAGGTCAATGTGTAACTTTTTATCGGCTTGTACAGACATCGAGGGGAAAATAGATTTGCCGGAAAGGAAAGAAGGAGTTGCAGATAAGACGACGTCATGATTGTCTAGGTCAATGAGGTTGTAAAACTGGGATCAAGAATTACTGTACATTTTGTTTACAGTACAATCTAGGAATCTTCCAGATATTTGTTTGGTGAGTTTTTACCCATTTTTGATTCATTTCAAAATGGTTTTGTTTTTGGAAAAGCGCAAAATGTCTAGAAATGAAGAATTGGTGATGTGACTGTGAGTAAGTTAAGTCTAATAAGTCAAAATAAGTAGTTCAATGAGGTCGTGGGGGCAAGTACGAGAATGTAGTGTCTAAACTTTACACATTTTGTTAAGTAACGGACCTCTAATGCCTCAATAAAATATTATTCAATTGATTTACTTTCTAGGTTGATTTTAAAAGATGTTCTTCCTCATACTAAAAGCACGACATGCACATTCGTCGAAGAAGTTCGATATCTATTGGTAAGAGTTCGATACTATCAGAGACGATTGCGAAACAGTAATTTATACCAGAACTTCATTTCACGCAAATCTTGGATCCTATCCAAAATGAAAGTAGCAGAAACCATATTATTATTCTTTGTCCAGCAAGGCCTTGCATCAGGTAGACAAGCGATCTTATCTTCTCGGCAAAACAAAGCAGGATCATTTGAGACTTGGAGATGGATATGTTGGGGACCTAGGCAATTCACAACAGCAGCGCCGGTCTTTACACGGCAGGACCGGGGTTCAAATCCCGTCCGGACCGCCCCCGACTATCCAACTACGGGTAAAACTAAATCACGAAAGCTAGTAATAGCAGGCCAAGACCTCACGTTTTAGTGCCAAGGAAGAAGAAGAAGTCAATCCTAGCTTTCACTCATGGCATAGTCGTCCACTTTTAAAAGGACTTCAAAGAAGTAGAAGTTTCAATCAAGGATCAATCAAGTGACGCAAACCCTCGTGGAGATATAGATTCCTATTATGCTCTGCTCAAAATTGCCTTATTTCCCTAAGCCACGTTCATGGACTCATAGACAGAGGAGACATTGTAGGCCCAAGTTGAGATAAAGAGAGGACGTTGATGCTTCCGTCAGAAAACCCGGGATATTGGAATGACAGACGACGGATCAACCAACCGACGCCAAACTGTGAGCGGTATCAAGAATTTCTTGATAGTAGGTCAAGACTGTAAAGCCAACTAAAGTTTCTTTTATATCTAGTATTTTTGCTAGAAATACATACAAAAAACTGTTTGACATCCCATTGCTGATAAAATTAACTAACAACTTTTATAAATGTATTGCAAAAAAAATTGTTAAAGTTAATTTAAAATTTTACATCCATTCTACCATGTTCATCGAACCCATATCCTTCGAAACGATCGATGAGGCTTTAATGGTGGCTTTAAATTTCTGAGCACTGTATTTTTTTCCCGAGTCCATCGCCTTGCCATAAAACGTGTCCAGCGTGAGCGCCGTTTTTCCTCCCATCGCTGATGTTTTTGTTGCACTATTAATCCCACCTAATCGCCATCAATTTAACCGCACGCCGCAACCTCCCAGTGGAAAAGAGTGCAGTTGCACACAGCTAAAGTGCATCAATTCCCCCAGCAAACCTGGAAGAAGCAACAGCACAAACGTCACACATGAGCTAGGCTTTATGAAGGCAATTAAACTCCCACCGCCAGCCAGCGCTGCATTTCAGGTGGACGTGGTGAACTTTATTGTTTGTGTTAGGCAGCTGGGAGCTTACTGCTGCTGCTACTGCACACTGCTGGACCTTCAGGACTTTATCGTCTGCACGGGCACACGTGTTGTCCATGCCCGCATGAATTCATTGGAGAGCGAACCAGAGGAAAAAAAACGGTAGTTCAGCTTGTAAAAACTCGTAATCGTTCAACTCGAGCGTTCGAGGAGCAACGAGCGAGCGCGCGCGCGCGTACGAGAAGCACGCCATAAAAAAGTGTAGACTCAAAATTAGATTTGAACTTAAACTTTGTCGGGAACTGTGGTCGAGAGGGTCTCGAGAGAAGTGTTTGAAGGTGGTGTTACAGTCTGCGAGCGTCCGTAATGGAACTCGTGGATTGGGTCACCATGTTCTGCTGGCCAAGCTCAGGTTCACTTTTCAGCCACAGGACAAAGTTGGGCGTGCGAAACTCCGTTCCGAAATCCTGGGCGAAGGATTTTCACGCCACGCAAGTTGGTGTCGCTTTGGGTGAACCACTCGCCATTGTTTTCCCGTTTTTTTTTATTTCAGGTAGATTTTGTTTAACGCCATTTCCATTTCCGTGGCTTCGCTCTTGTCCGCACGACAGACACTTCACACTTTCGCACAGGTGGTGAGCCCTATTGTTTGTGCAAACTTTCGACACGTTTGCGCCACAAAAGGCCTCGGAAATGATCGGAATGTGAAACGAACCCGCTCAGTGAGTTGCTGTGTCACCAACAAAACAAAACAAAAAACTGGAGAAGTATGTGCTTGTGTTGTGGAATTAAAAATTTAAATACTACCAGCAAAACTTTCGAGTGCTTAGGTGATTGTTTTGCAGTCGCTTTTTAAATGAAGATAACACAGAAAAAGCACCCCACGATGAGAGCCATTTTTCTCTCGCCAGTCACGTTCCCTGTCATTGTCCTTTAGTCACCCCCCTTTCGATCGACTCTTCTGTCAAACGGTACGTCATACCGGTTGACCAAACTGTAAACATCAAGGCAAGCAACCGTTCATCTGTTGTGTGGACATCATGGTTTACCAGGGTAATGGCAATTATTGCACCAGCGTTCCGTTTTGGGGAAAGATTGACGTATTTTCCACACACATACACTCTCACACAGTCACACACCAAAGTGGCCCAACTTCAAAAAGACGAGCTGTGTGCTACAACGTTGGAAGATTTATTGACCGGTTGATTAATTCGCCAACGGCACGATAGACAGACGAGCATCGGCCCAAGGATCTCCGTTCGCCGTTCACTCGCATGCAGACAAAGATGCACCGGCGCATGTGAGTGTGTTTATGTTTTGTTGCAACTTTTTCTGGACCGATTGATGGTGAGTTGGCGCTGCAGAAAAGGAGTAAGGATCGTACGTTTGGAGCTGCCACTGCTGCAAGTGGCCACTTTTGAAGACGTCGTGGCTCTGGCTGTGGATGGTGAGGTGATTTATGAAGTCTCTTTTACTGACCATGTACCATGCAGACGCACACACACACACACACTTTGCTCTAAATTGGAGTGTGCAAAGCACAAGTTTAGCCCCAAAAACCGAACGCAGGATCATATCTTAAAGAGCTCACCATGTGGCTTACGGGCTAATACGCTGCTTAGAGGTTTCCAGTTTATCAACTCTGACAAGCGGAGTTCCGAGATTGTGCTGGCTGCACTGGATGCGATTCGGGGGTGGTAGGAGGTTTTTGGGCAGGCATAGTTTGATGGTTACATAAATTAATTTAAAAATAGCTGCACTTGAATCCCAACCCATCAGGGTTTTCCATTTCACTCTAGGCCGCAACATTCCCGGTGGCGAGTGTTGCTGGTGGTATTTTCATTTCATTAAAACATACTTTCAGCAAATCAAGCAAAATAGCTAATGGTTTGCACGCCGCCAGGGCTGCCGGGGAGGAATAGTTCCGTGGTTTAATTAGTGCGTATGCCATGCGCCATCTACCGTCTCGTTGGCACCCCAGCTTGAAGCGCTGACCTAAATCCGGTTGGAATGGAATTTCATTTTAAGTTTGACTCCTATCTTCCCTCAAACCACAACATTCGGCGGCTTGGCGTGAATGTGTACGTTGTCCAATACAAAAATTTACATCTAATCCTGGTTTGCTGGTACACTCGGTACACAGTTTCGGCCTCTCATTCTGTCTGCCCGTTGGATAGTGTCTTTGTGGGCTAAATGCCGCGAAATCCACTCAAATCTGGTCTGGTTCGAAAGCATATCAGCGTGAGTCACAGTTTTGACGATGGCCTGGGGCCCTCTAACCACGCGGCAACAGTTGTGGTTTGTCGAAAAATGGTGGTGGCGGCAGAAGAAGAAACAAATTAAAGCAGAAACAAACCTCATATGGGACGGGGGGACCCCGTCAACGGAACAACGAAAAAGTTGAGCATAAAAAGGCCCAAAACGTGACTGCCGTTGACCACTAACAATCGGTTTGAAAATGGTTTTGCTAATAGGAAAAACAAAAGTAAAAAACTACCCTCAAAAACATTAACAACCGAACTGGCAGAACTTGTTTAATGCGGTCATAAAATCTATTTGTAAACACGATCATTTCGGAAACGCACTCCCAAGTCGGGTGATCGTTTTTTTTTTATTGCGTTTTATGGAGGAACGTTTCATTGAGTTATAGTCTTCGAGAAAGGTGTAGTTTTGTGTGTGTGTGTTTTTTTTGTGGTTATAACTTTTAATGTTATAAGGATTCAAAAGTTGATTGTGATGGGAGTGTGCAGTTTCGGTTTGTTTGTGACCTGGATTAGATATGAAGGATATATTAGGAGCGAGGCGTTAATTACCATGTATCTCTGTGGCCTTATAGGGTTTATTAGCTATGGTTCCGTTCCAGATCAATATAATAGTGGATATTATATGGATAGGAAGTGTTTGAGACTTGGCTCTTGAATCGTGTAGTTTGCGAACCTTTTATTCTCAAATAATTACTAGAAGTTTAAACAGTATACTATATCCAAAGAGTTATTGTTAGTTCTTCAGAATACTAGGATCCATCTAGATAAATATCGAACCATTAAATGCACTGCATGACTGACAAGTCGAGCTTTGGCATTAAAAGATCTCACCTAGATTAAGATCCTAAAGGAGGGATCTGCCTGCAAAATGGACTACATTTAAAAGTCACAAATAGCTGTATTTGGGGTCTCAGCCGAGTCTTGGTGCATCGTTAAGTGTATTTAAAAATATTCAGAATCTGTTCTTAAGCTCCCTGTAGTAAACACCAATTGCTCCGTATCCTGTTCTCCTCGTGGATCTATAGATCTCGTGTGATGGAACAGGACCGCTAAAGTGCAGTCGGGGATCTTGTATTGAACAGTTCTTACACAAATGAAATTACACATCGTACATGTTGCAGTCAATGCGGCGAAACTCATGAAGGTCTAGACGAACTGTTCGGTTCAGTAAACGATCTTGAACTTGCCAATAACATCAATGAAAACATGACTCTAATTACAGTATCTTCTTCGTTGAAGATAATCGCGAAAATGTGTAATGGTTTACAGGTTTACAGACACATAACAGTGGTGTATGCAGGTTCCAAGAGTCAGAGCAATAGCTCATATGGCGAAGAATATCCTGGATATTATGAACTTTCTCAGACAAAGTCTTCAGACGTTGCCGTCAGTATCTAAGCAGTAGACAGCTGTCGGTTAGTGAAGGCGACTTCTTTTTTCAGTCAGCAGGCGAGTTTTGTGGGCAAACCTCAATTGAAGGAATTTTCTGAAAAGCAAAAAAATTGAGAAAATATTGACAGCACTTAATAAGATGACAAGAAAACTATGGCAACATGGTCCCATATGAAGTATAACTTGAGTTTGAGTCACAATTACAATATTCCATACATAAACATTTATGAGGTTCCTATCTAATCCTACGTGTTGGATTACCAGGTGTTAAAGATCTCAAATATCTTTCTTTAGCCACAACCTATGGCTCTAGACCTGTAGATATAAATGTTTTCTTAATAAGTATTGAGTAATATTCCTACACCACTAAGCCAAGGCAACCTATCAAACTCAAATTAGTTCTGGATACATTACTCCATTACAAGCACCAAATTGGTCTACTCCGAATCCGGTTTCTGGAAGATTTATGACACACGCTTTGTACCGCCTCGAATACATTGTACGCACATTTGTCGACACAACACGTGTGAAAAGGATTAGCCGAACCTGCCTTAGGTTTAGTTTGCCGATGTTTTGTGTTATTGTTTGCTCATGTTTTACCTCGCCAACGGTTTAATACAAATCCTTACTAGACGCTATATGTTAGCAAATGTGTCACTGCGACACCAATCCACACCCGTTCCACTCTTCCTCCAGCTCAATCTAATCCACCGGGTTGATGTTAAGCAGGGTGAAAAAATGTTGTCTTTACCACACGCTCCAACGTCTCGCCTACCGGATATAACACTTCTAGACGCAAGACGGGCGTTACAGTTTGCAAAAAATATGCGTACCGGTCGTCGCACGCATTGGCTGGCCGCCGGGATTATTAATTAGTAGCGGCGAAAAATTGGTGGCAAAATTTATTTTTACGCACCAGCGTTAAGAACAGACAGAGACGCGGTGTGTGACAGTGTTTTAAACTGTGTTGTATATTCATTAAACGCGTGTTATGTTTTTGTTATGTGCGCAGAATGCTTCACACGCACTATGCATGTGAAAGGTGTGTGTTTTATAGCAAATAAGCTTGTCTGAACTTCAATTTTAAATGGTCTTAATTGAGAGTTAAGCGATCCGTTCTTCGATTTATACAAACGCGAACAAATTTATGTTTGATTATCTAAAAATACTCCAAGTTGCTGTGTTTCGCCTTAAGATGTCATTTAGTTTTGTTTTATTTTCATTTCACTTCCAATGACAAATTTATTCCTTTTCGGAGCTGTTTGATATTACTTCAAGTCTTTACTGCCGGGATGATTTATACCTCTTTCTATATTATCAGTCACGAAGAATCCACGCATGATGAAGTGTTAGCGTAGTCAGTTTGGGCAAGGCAGATAGAAAAAAGTGGCAAAAGAAAACAGTGAAACGCATGTTTCGGCTGCCAGTGACATTTAGTATCACGCACATTGCCGGATTATAAAATATTCCTCACTTTGTATGCCATAAATTGTGCCACTTATTTTTGGAAACGAGTCGGGTTCCATTTCTCCCCTCCCAGTTCGAGCGGTTTTCCCTTTTGGGAGTGTCGGAATGTGTAGAATGGAAAATCTGTCCATGCTCGAAACAAAACTCGCCTCATACTGATACGAGAACACAGCGTTATTCTTGCTCGAAACCGAGATCGATGACAAGTTTGACCATTTTTCGTCATCGTTTGTCGTTCACCGGTTGCGAAATGACGTGACGACACAACGCATCGGGTCATCGGGCAGCTCAAGATGCGAAACGAAACACAAATTTTGCCTTGTAAAAGTTGGCACGGTGGGACGGTGAGCCGGTGAGGACCGACAACTATCGTGAAACAAATCAATCAGCTGTCAGAGCTGGGCATCGGTTGAACGAGAGCCCCGTTCAAATCACTGTCAGCGTAAATGTCATTTTGCCCTAACGAAGGTTGTTTTGTTGTTGTTCCTCTTCTTACGCCGTCTTCGCTCACACATGGTTCGATCTTCGGTTGCGATCGATTTCGGTTGCGGTTTTTCGGGGGTAAGGAAAAAGTGTAATTTGTGACGGTCTGCTCGACCGCTTGCCGATGGTCCCGATGGTCGATTGTTGGCGAGACAACCGTACAACACGGGTGACACATAATCTATCGTTAGTTTGCCGATAATCGACGTACCATAAGAAAAGGTCAAGCTGATAGGAAAATTAAGGTGGAGTAGAAAAGTGAATGATAAAGAAAAAACACCCAACCAAGATGGTAAGGATGGTTGCAGCGTTAGCACCTTCCATGAAGAAAGCTTTTCCCTACTGTAGGACAAGAAAGGACGGCTTTTTGTTGGCCCTACATGCATCCTTCGTGGCGTTACTGTGGTCGCCGAGGATAATAAATTGAATCATAGCCTTTGACGCTTAGGTTTTTAGCTGCTTTTTGTGTAACTTTCCCGGTAACTACAGTGTGAATCTGCCCTCAGGGTTTTGCTTAGTAGTGCTGAAAAAGATCCTTTACCTTTTTATTGCCTTTTAAACAGGTCAGGAAGGCAATTAGGGAAAGGTTAGGATTAAAATTGCTATCGTTTAATATGATTTGAGGTGATACGGAGATCATGATTGTATAGTTAGGGATGAAAATCCCTCGTTTATTTTATAGACATTAAAAACTAATCCAATAGCCCTACTGAACTTCAGTTTGGGATATGATGTAAGGCATCAACCACTTAACCTCTCTTGGGTCAGTAGTTATAAACGATTTTATAACGCGATGAAACTTTTCCACTCAGAACACCTGTCTCGATGGACGAAGCTAGGTCTTCACAGAACATTTATAGTCTCAGTCTTCATATACGACTATGACACGGGAGGGAGGGAGAAGACAACGAAGGATCCGTCATATTGGAGAGCGAAATCTTAGTTTCTCATTGCTTTTTAAATTGAATAATCTAGACAACATACCTCTAACTACGTCAAGTGTTTAAAGATTCCTAAAGTGATGTAGTATCTTCACGTTGCGATGGTTTGATTCGTTAGGAAGACTGTAATGTGTGGTATAATCCAATATCTAATGCCTATTGCGTACTTCAAATCCGATCAACTTAAAGTTGAAGTTGTTAGGATATCTTAAGATTTCAACAATAGAAGTCTATACAGAATTGAAATAAATGAAAAAAAACTTGACGGAAATCTAAGAATATCTGCTAAATCTGAGGATTGGAGTCAAGGATCATTCATATATACTTGTCTTGGCATGCTCTGAGCTTGACTGAGATGTGAGTCCTTCTTCTCCAAATCGTGATATTCTCTCGTCTCAATATCAACAGAATATAGATATTCAAGTAGTCTGACCTTCGAGGCTTTATTTTTTTAAGGCTGCTGTCCACAATAGCTCCATAACTACAACAACATATTCACAATCACCAAAACTACTCCCTTCTAAATACAAATAAACCACTCAATACGACAAATATTGCCACATACTTCAACGCACTCCACAAATGTCACCACTGGGCCTTGTTCAGCCGTTTCACCAAACCACAACTTAACATAGATATCATCGTGTGCAAGCCGCAAGCCACGGCATTACAGTTTAAGGGTTCAAAAAGTCAAAACATTCACGCACCGCACAAACACGATAGCCATTCTCCCCCGGTCGTCGTTGCCGTCATAGCATTGACATTTACAATTTGCCTGTTAGCTTGTTCGAAAGCCTAATCACGCTCTCACCGTGCGCGCGTGTTCCCTGGTTGCGGCAGGAATGCAATCGCAGCATGATGTCATGTTACATCGCCCGGTGCACAAGTTTTTCCTTCTCCCTGCTGTGATGGAAAATGGGTTAAAATTATGCAAAATTTTACGCTTGTTAAGTGAGGCAATCCCGAAACTGGTGCACTGGTGTGTCGCGTATGGCGTGTGGTGGTTAGAGAAAAAAAAATGAAGATCGCTTTTCGTGATGGCGAGCACCAACTCAAAGTCTCACATGTTGGAATAGAAACAAGAGAGCAAGCGAGAAGGAACCACCATTACGGCGTACCTTTATTACTTTACTTTCTTTTTTGTTGTTGATAGTGCTACCATGTAACAACTTAAAGTAAAGCTGCTGCTGAGGTGAGAAGATAAAAAGAGCTACCCTAAAGTATATTGAAAATGTAGCTCACCTACGGGCTTTAGTTTTGCATGCCCAGTTCGTGTGGATTTTGGGTAGAGATTATGTGCACGGTCGAGAGGTTAAGTGATTGCAAACGATGCGCCCTGGTTCGGTATGGAAAGGCCGGTCCAGTGCTTTGCCGTTGGCTCTATTAGTTAGTGTACAGGAGCACGTTGGATAATTAGTATCGTTTCGAGGGGGGTTTTGTTCGGGTTTGTGAGATTACCGGGTTGCGATCGAAACCACAAACACAGGTTTGGCGGTGGTGATGGTATTTACCAGTGTACAGTCAGTGGGGGGGTTTTGTTCGGGTTTGTGAGATTACCGGGTTGCGATCGAAACCACAAACACAGGTTTGGCGGTGGTGATGGTATTTACCAGTGTACAGTCAGTGGTAATAGGCTTTCAGACCGATGATTTCTCCCGATGAGTGGATTTTCGTTGCTGGAAGCTGGTTAGGGAGAGAAATAGGCTTACAAACCGGATACAATCGGATTATGTTGAGAGCTAGGTTGGTTCGTTTCGGTGGGGTTAGGTGGATGCTTGAGGTTTGCTAATTGCTGATACTAATGATGAAACAGAATTCTGCATATTAGATTATTACTGTGGGAGGTGCTTTAAAAAGTTGATTTCGGAAATTTGGAAACAATATTGATTAGAAAGAGACGGTTCTGTTGTTGAACGGATGAGACATTGTATGAATTAAAATCCGTATCAAGAGTTAACATTCAGGATCTAAAATTAGTCCTAAAAGTTGTAATATGGACGACAAGACCTTAAAGACTATCAAACTAAGAATAGAGCATGTTGAGAAAATAGCTTAATATGACCGGGGTGGCCCGGTGGTAGATGCGACAGCGGCGAAGGGTCTTCACACGGCGGGACCGGGGTTCAAGTCTCATCTGGGCCGTTCACCCATAGTGAGGAGCGACTATCAAACTATGCAGTAACAATAAGTCTAGTAAGCCAAAAAAAATGGCAGGCATGACCTTAAGAGGTCGTTAGGCCAAGAAAGAAGAAGAGAACTCTTGGAATAGATGTCAATCTAAAACCCACTATCACATGCTTCTAACACCAGAGCCGATGCTTTTATTGAAATTTACAAGGTGCATTTCATCACATTATACGAAACAATAGTGGCAGACTTGAAGCGACTTGTCTAAGGAATTAATTTGAGTATGACTTTTTGAACCTTATGGGTTACGTGCTTGCACGACAAGGTCTCTTGGTAGGCTATCTTCCCTTCAATCGTTGAAGTTTTGAACCGGAAGGCCGCGCAGTCGTTCGAGGACCGTTAGACGAAGAGGTCTCTTGGTAGATGAAGTCCCTTGAACAAAGTTGTATTTGGGTAGATGAGGACCATTCAGGAGATGAGGTCTCTTTGAAAAAAGCCTTATTGCATTAGACGTTCTCTTGGAAGATATGGACCATTGGACTATGAGGAGTCCTAGACTATGACTATAAACTATAACGCCCTTAACGAGTCTATTTTGAATTCGTGATATTTTCCGTAATTTCTTGCTTGTCATTATTTCTAATATTTAATCATCAACCTTTTATGTGCCTTTGCTAATCACAGGCATCGATTCAAAAAAAGAATCAGTTTTGTTCTTCAAATTCTTTAACCAAACACATTAGATAATTTAACATGTTTACATCCAATTTAATCTATAAATTTTGATGGCATAATGTAGTACCATGTATCGATGAATCTGCCACCTAAATTAAATAATACATCACGACATTCATCCATGTTTCTACCTTTTTTTCGCTCCCAACAATCTGTCCCAAACCTGTGATCCTAACATTTCAAATCAGTACCCCCAAAGTCACGAAAGAGAACAAAAAAAACACAAACACCCCAAACTCCATGCATCGTAAATGTCACCGGCGATAAAATATTTAACGCTCCATTATCAGAACCGAAGGCGCCGAAGAATGAGGTTTTCCTTTTTGATTTCTTCACCAACCCCAAACCGTCAGTAGCGGCTCCAGGGGCACTAAACAGTGAAGAAAAAAAAAGAGCGTGTAGTCAAACGAAATTACGTGACCAAGGCGGAAGTGAGCGATTCGAGTCGAACCGAAAAACTTTTGTATCAGAGCGCGCCCCCTGTGTGCGGGCACGCCAAAGTTATGTTAATGCGGTCCGCCATGGGTGATAGAGCATTTCCCACCCAAAGCCCCACGGCTAATCGAACGAAACGGGCCGCTGTTAGTTGGGACCGAAGGATGTCTAGTTGTAGCGACGGTGTACGACGGTTTGTAAAATGTAAATTTGAAAAAGGAAAAGGCTTAATCTGATCTAACGAAACCCTTCCGGCTGTTGCAGTCGATGTTGTTTTGTTGCGGTGTGTGGATTTACTTTATGCCACCAAAGTAGTGGTAGGTTTTGTAAACATATTTTGATTTGATACGTTTGATACGTTTACTCAGCGTAATCCGCATGGGAATTCGGTTAAGAAAATAAAAAAGTCAGCTAAAGAAATAGGGTGAAAGATGTTTAACAAAAAGACATAATCATGCATGAAGTAATGTTGCGAAACCAATTTCCTCTCACCGGTCGCTTCCGGAATGACGAATGTGTAGCGGCTTGCTGGGAAACCGATTAACATAGAGAAAGAAACTGCGCCGCGACTTACTACGGGGGATCTAAAACTATGATCTTGATGTCGTGATGCGTGCCCCACTCATCTCAGATTCGGTTGCGATGGAAAATTGGTGGAAATTTATTAATAAACCCGCATCTCGCAAGTGGGGAGGGATGGGAAAGCAAGGAAAAACTGCATGTCGTAGCCGATTTTTCAAACAACAGAAACAACAATCTCAAGGTAGCCAAGCAGCCAAGATTGTTTATTTTCCTTGCTTTTCTTTCTCTCGGTCGCCACTTATGTGAAAACTGTTTGGGAAAACATTTCGAGTGAAAAAAAAAATTCAATCTCGCGTGCGGTCAAAAGTCATCTAAATACAAAAAAACCGCGCGCACCATTCCGACCTGGAATGGTCTGGCGAGGGATGACGGAACGGCCCGGGGGTTGCTTCTTGGAGCGATGAAGCGGAGGGGTTTCACGAAATCAGGTCACTTTTTTTTGATAGCGTACCGATGATAGTGGGCGATGTGGGTAGGAACTTCGGTAGGTGAGGGTCTGGGAAATATGAAGGGAAAAATATTTATGCGCAAATGTTAATGAACCGTGCAAGCCGGTGTGGCGTGGATGGGATGGTGCGCTATGCACGTCGCAGAATGTTACTAACACTACCGAACACAACTAATGTTGATGTTGTAGCTGCTACTGCTGCTGCGGCTGCTACTACGCAACGACTGTTCACTTCCCATGAGCGAAAATGCGTCCCAAACCACTTGGACGCTCCGTCTGACGTCAGAAGGTGAAGACGAGCGTGCAGCCAAGGAAATAGCTGATATATCCGGAATATAGGAATAGTGTCGCCAGTAGGGCTGTTTGGCTTTTTGGTAGAATTTAGCTCAGTGTTTTGTTTTGTTACTTCATGCTTGGTTTTGAGTTTAAGCATAGTTGAAGAAGAGGATTTTTACTGACGGTTGGAGGTTTATTTTCTGTCATTTGAAACAAAAAACTTTGAAACAATCATTTAGTTATCAAGATTAGAGAGTGTTTAAAACATGTATTGTAGTTCGTCGTAAGTGAAATTTGTCTCGAATTAATGTAATGTGTAATGTATTAAACTATAACTCAAAGTTTATTCTTTTTTGTGTGAAATACAGTATTTCCCGATCAATTACGACGTTTAATTGGTAACAAAAACAACTATCGTTGTATTCAATAGTTCATATCAGTTTGATATATACGAACATCATCAAATGTGACATTATCTGCTGCTATTGCGATGTCATCTGTGAACAATGTCTTAAATGTGATAGCATTACTGAATCAATCACTGCTTAGTTCTTGTTATTGTTGCAAAACCTCTTAACGGTAAAAACTCTTGTGAGAGTTTAAAAAAAATTTATGAAGTTTATCACGCTGTATTCAGCAATATTGAACAAAATCGGGACATACGGTTCAGTTAAATTCATTTTTCACCATCGATATTTAATATTTAATCGATTCGTTATTCAACATCATTTTCTAATGGGTTTCCTACATGGAAATTTAATATTGTTTGCATGTGTTTTGGTTCATGCAGTTGTTTTAATTGTTTCAGCATTTCTCTCATTTATCATCTCTCATTTAATGCTGTTTGTTGTATGTTTCTCGTAATGATTAATTTATTGGAATGAAATAATCCTTCTCCTTCTTCTTCTTTTTCTTCTTCTTCTCTGGTTCTACAACCTCAGTAGGTCTTGGCCTGTTATTTCTAGCTTTCTATGACTTCGTATCATCACCCATTTACCATGAAATAATGCAAATTGCTTATTATAAAACATTTGATGATGAAAAAAGAATTTGTTTTTAATATCTTGAATGACGAAATCATTGCCTTCTCTTTTCACTTTCCATATTGAAATTAAATATTTTTTTCTATTATTTTACAATCAATGCCTTCGCTAATTCGATTGCCGATAATGATTCTATATTCTATTTAATTTGATTTGTTAGTTTTTTAAATTTCCTTTTCTTAGCTCTAACATTAACTTCGTTTCATTTGGAGCGACTTGGACTTATTACTATTTCTTAAACTAAATGTAAAATGACAAAATGACGATTTATTTTGACCAAAAAAAAAATGCAAAAACGCCTTATAAAGCTATAGAATAAATTATTTCCTTAAGAAATAACAATTTATGTTTCCATTTCTCTCTTTTGAACGAACTATCTTTACCTGACATTTGACATTTGACATTTACCAAAAAGCACAATACAACTACGCTCCAGCATCATTAGTTTCCGCTCTCATTAACGATCTTCCCGGGTGAAGCTTTCCGCCGGCAAAGAAAAATGACCCACCCATTACAAAATTAGTCCACACCTAACCGCAGCCACAGCATGACCTTCGACAATTGTCAACACAGTTGGCCAAAATATCCTCCCCCAGTTGCTATCACCCCTTGTCAGCTTCCCCCCTCGGATCGGATGCAATGTTTTACCTGTGAAAAGTTTTGATGAATGACAAAAGTTAATTACGGTGACGGGGTGTAGAAATTGTGCAACGGCACCGAGACGCTCGCGGTCGCTGACATTTTAGTGGCAGGAAGATTAATTGGTATGTCACTCGCCGTCAGCCAAAGATCGCCCTAGGTGTCTGGGGTAGTTCGACGAGCGTTTAAGAGTGAGAGAGAGAGAGAAAAACGAAGAGAAAACTCAACCCATCATCCGTCCGGGTGGGTGAGAATTGATTGGAAAAGATCGCCCAATGGTAGGAGGCAAAATTCGGTCAACCAGTCAGTTCGAATTAGCGTTTAATGGTCGTACGCTTCCGGGACACCCCGTACAAGCGCGTGTGTCGAACGCAAGATGCATATTTGGTGACCTGCAGTGCGTGCGTGTGTGTGTGTGTGTGCGGGTGACTAACATCAAGAAAGACACGACACAGTACTTTCCCTTTCCCTTTCGCATGAACCACGGATGGGGTTTGGCCGGATGGTGGGAAAAAAGTGTCAGCTTCGCTAATGGTGATACCGACAGGGTTCGTCGTGAGGGTTAATGGTTCGTTTAAAAAGTAATTTAAGCCGTGCGTGTGCGCGTGTGTGTGAGCGCCGGACAACGTGTGACGTTGGTGTACGATCGGGCGACTACTTTCGGTGACGTCGGTGTGTCGGCTGGACGTGTCGAAGTTGACGACGTCGTCGCTCGGGGTGCTAATTGTATCTAAGTGTGCCGTGAGTGACAATTGGCTAAAGATTGCCGACAGAGGGCACCATCGGTGACAATTTTGTGACAAATGACATATGTCAAATCGATGTTTGTGCCAATTCTGTTTCTGGTGTGAAGTTTTCGGTCTGGTTTTGGTATTTAGATTGAAAAAAAGAGGTTTACAACCAAGAGGGCAACATCTGGGACCAATTAGACCATGAAGTTCAAGAGTTATCGCTATAAAATCTATGCTATAATTTATTTGAATAGTTAATTTGAATTACGTTGAAGACTGTGCACCAGTGACTAGGAGAATAAAAAGTATGTTAGGTTGTTCGTGTTAGCATCTTGAGATCAGATGGTGAAATACTGAGTAAGAATCGGGAAAGATCCCTACGAGCCAAGTAGAAGTCTTGATGTTCCATTCTTGTTGTAACAGTGTCAAAGATATATGAGTTCCAAAGATGTCGACAGTTAAGATCACTATTTTATCATCTTTTGTTATGTAATAGCCTTGATCGGCAGGAATATCGGAATATGAGTAGGCTAATAATTATACCTCGGAAGCTATGGGTAACTAGCCAGCATTTTTGTGATACAAATCACGTAAAAAAACATCCGCAAGGCACATTTCATAATCAACCGCAACAGGAAACATATTTGTTTCGACATTTCCTGCTTCCGCACCCAGTTCCACTCCCTCGGAACCGCAATGCTCCACCCTGAGCAGAGGGCTAATTAGCAACGGTTTGTTACTGATGCTCGTGTAACACCTTGCTTCCGCTGTTTCTACACGCGTTGATGAAGTTCAAGTTTGTTTCGGAAGCTGTGAAAGTGACCACCATCGGCCACCGTGTCATAAATGTAAACAACAGTAATTAAAGAAATGCTCCCGGCCCCGGTTTGGGGTTTGCCAGAGCGAAAGAATACCTTTTAATTAGGGAACATTACCGCACGACGGAGTACGTGTGTGTCTGTCGACCTCAGGTGAGCATGCAAATTGGTGCGAAGAGGGCAAAACAAACGCATCTTGGCGCGTTGGCCTGCGATCATTTGCCACTTCCCAAACATTGATGCCGGCATGCAGAGAGACATTCAGCGAGTGTGAATGTATCGCTGGCTTCACAGAGAGAGAGAGAGAGACAGAGATTGAGCTACAAACGTTTGGAGCAGCAACCTTCACGCAAGTCACCACCATATGGTGTGGGTTTCTGTGCGAATTCACTCGGTTGTCAGGCTTTGCACTACGCTGCGTGAGCTGCACGCGATTGACAGAAATGGCCCTGGGTAGGCACGGTTGTGGCACGGTTTTCCGTTGATAGCATTAAGCGGTGGCTAGGGTTAGGGTCACCCGAAAACGAATCAACTTAGTATACGGGCGTACAAGTGAAGGTATTCTTGATGTGCTTGATCTCTCTTGAAGTTTTGTGTGATCTCCAAATATTCTTGCTCATTAGGATGCAAGACTAGCTCTTTGGTATAACATTCTGATGATTTCTGCTAGCAAACCCTCGAAAATATGGCGCCGGCACACACACATACACACACTCCCAAATACAAACCTCACGGGACGTCGACGGGTGACCAAAAATGTAAACAAAAGAAAGGTCAATAATAATGATCGATTAATAAAAACATGAATCAAGCGCAGTTCACCTTGAACTGGAACTGGTCCGCGTAGGGTGCCGTCCCTTTCTGACGCGCGCGCACCGCACCGCACTGTGCACTGTGCGCGCCTTACGCAATAAGGTCTCTCTGTAGTCGCGTCGCGCTGCATCTCACGCCAGCAGCGTGTGCAGGTACGGCCAAGCTCCAGCTCAGGCGCTGATGCTGAACGGTTTGGAAGAGATTGTGTCCCCGTCCGCCCAGAAATGGACGCTGAGTCCTCCACGATGGATAACTGCTGTGGCGACAACCTCGCCACCGTCGATTGGGTCTTTGGTGTGTGTTTTCACGTGGCTCTGGTTTTTTGTGTTCCAAGTTCTTGCGTGTCCTCCCCGATGTTCGCCACCAAAACTTGGTAGCGTGTGTGGAGTCAATTTCTTGCGGTAGTGCTGCTGTTTGGCGCGTACGTCTTCTTACCCATCATCTTACACGATACATCATTCCGTTGCTCGGCAAGGCTCATTGACGCACACGAATTAAGCATAATTACGAATCGCTTTACCGCAATTTACCCACGGCCACGGCCTGATGGATCTTTTAAAGCAAAATCAAACAAATATGCTTCGCTTTACCGTATCTTCCCTCTTTTTTTTTGTTGCTTCTTCGGCTCATTTTATCTCCATTCTCTCTTAATTGCAGATTATTTTGACGACAAAGTTGCTAATTCGCGCGAATTCGCGGCAGATCCCCTGGGGACACCCTGGACTCGGAAGACGAGAGAAGCGAGGTATCCACCGGTGGTGTAGCGTTGGGATCGCTCCATCCATTGAGTGACTGGTTTTGGCGTGGCGTAGGTTGGAAAGATGTGCCCGGAATGGGAAGTCCTGCGCGTGCATCTTCAACTTCCAGATGTGTATCGACGTGTGCGCGGTGTGATTTAGCGTGAGTGAGAGTGAAAGTGAAAGCAACCACCCTAAAAAATACACCCGCTCGTCCACACTCACCCTCCAGTGTTCGCTATACTTATGTGGTCACCGTGACGCTACCATCTCCTTCCCTTTCCTCCCACTCCCCCCAAAATACCCCCTTTTCGTGTTCGTACGCGCGTGTGTGTGTGTGTTGCTGTATGAGAGGTGTGTGAGCTAGTGTGAGATCTGTGCTGCGACCTGCAAGCCACCGGTATGGCGATACGAATTATTAACCATCAAACCGTGGTGAAGGGGCACGTAGTGTTGGTACTGTTGGTGCTGCTACTCTTTCAAACCTGTCAGCACCGGGCGCACGGGCTGACGGGTCTCCCCACGGTGCAGACGACCGGCCAGACGAAGATCATGCTAAAGGAGAGCCTGCTGATACCGTCGATGGACCCGGAGAAGGAGGCCAAGGCGATGTACGAGAAGGCACTGCAGCAGTACGGCATCTACGGCAAAACGCTGAAGGAGATCTGCAAGGCGTGGGTCACCCGGGGCTGCCAGTGCACCGGTACCAAAGAGGAGGTGACGCTCGTCTGCCGTGCCATCGGGCTCGACACCGTGCCGGCCGATCTGCCGACGGAGCTCGTCAAACTGTGAGTAGCCTACCGACAGCCAGTGCGCTATCAAACAATTATCAACCGTTTGCGTGCGTAGAACTAGTTTCGTTTCGGGCGTATTGCGATAGGATTCTTTGCCTTTCTCGCTGTGGGTCGAGTTGGGAGATTAAAGAGATACGGCAGACCTCGTCGAGGTTATCACCGGTGGGAAGTTATCTTGTAGGTTTTTTTTTGTTGTTGTTTTGGGAATTGGAACTTGACATGCACCTTGTAACGGGCTAGGGATGCATCCTTCGGATGTCGGTCAAATCAATTCGTCTTGTTTTGCGTAATTGTATTGTTGGCGGTAAAATCCCAGCTCAAGACACACTAGACATTCTTTATCTACCATTTTTGGGGTCGCCGGCAACAACCGGTGAAGCCGGTGGTGTCTTTTACCTGTGCATTTGTCAGTTTGAAAAATCACACCATCGACCGAACGTCACTGAGTCGCGTCCCAGACACCGATTAATGCGGTGTGTTGGAGCCATGTCACCTGGCACTCCGTAGCAGGGTCCGTTGTCTGTATCTGTATGGCCAGGGTGTGTAACATTACACGTTTCTTGCACCATCAACCTAACCTAACTACTAATGCACACACCATCAGCACAGCTGTGAGCGTCTTACTGTGACTCGGAATATCGAATTCTTGTTGTACTCCCCTCCCTCTCTTCGGGAGTCTCTCTTTCCTCTTCCACCTATTCGTCCAAGAAAACGCACAAAAAGCGCAACTATTCGCGTCGCGACCACTTCTGTGGTGCGGCTCGCCATGCTTGAAACCGAAACAACAATGCAACGAACTCATTTTTCATAATTTTCCACCCACTACGCGGAGGTCGTTTGGGGGTGGCGATGTTGAGGGTCCGGATGCCAGCGTTCGTCTGCCCATCGCACCAACGTCTGGGCCCGAATGTGGGGTGTCTATTTTTAACGAAAACTGCCAAACGAGACACAATTTAACGGTTTACCCCGGCGCCTGCATCGTTGTACTGATGTGGGGGGAGGTCTGTGGTCACGGAGATCCGTTGGGGAGGAGTTCCACCGAAAATTGAACCACGAGTTTAACTTTTGCTTAGTCACATTCAAACAGGCATGAGATTTGTCTTCTCGCCCTGCCAAAAACGGATGTTTTGTACCGCCGCCGTGCCTGTTACACGCCTTGTTGATGATGATCTTCGGCGGGGTTTTTTTTTGCTGTTGAGCAGCTGATCGACGATGACGTGAGCGTTTGTTGTTGTACTACAAGAATGTAGGATTATGTTGATTGCTAATGGACGCGGCAGGTTTTGAAGATTTTCATGAAATTCATAACGACATGATACATTCGCTCAAATTATGGTTTCTTTTACAAGAATGTAGGATTATGTTGATTGCTAATGGACGCGGCAGGTTTTGAAGATTTTCATGAAATTCATAACGACATGATACATTCGCTCAAATTATGGTTTCTTTTATGGGGGAGACATTATACACATCTACCCATTCATACATCCATTCATTGACATTCATTTACCGACTATTTATGCATATTTGTTGAATAACTATATATCTCGCACTGCAAATGGGTCTTTTAAGTGACAAAACGTGACTTGTTTTCATCCCATAGCCGGGCGGTAACAGTGTCTTCGCAACAGCTAAGATGTACCATATGGCGTTAAGTTCGGCTTACGTGCCTTGCTCAACCCTGGACGCGTATTTCCTTTTTCGCAAAAAAAAACCCAAACAAGCTAAGTGTCACTCACCGATATTTTCTTTGTGTGCCGTGTTTCGAAACAAAAGTGACGCAAAACCGTATTTCCACACCGGCGCTTCAAGAATAAATAAATATGATTAGCACAGCACACCTCGCGAAGGAACTCATAATACTCACGAGTGTGTGTGACGAAGGAAAGAAGAAGACGATGATCCCCTGAGAGACAATTTGCGTTCATATCATCACAAGGGCCCACGGTGGTGTATGCTTGGTTACCACTGTGACGAGAATGTCTAATTTGACGGGCTGGTGACCGGCCATTGCAAAACTCCGCTCATTTACGCCAGAACGCAACGAGAACCGAGTTCTACGATAGATGTGTATAAATAGCACTGACAGTTGGATTCGACCAAATTGGGACAACATTTAAACGAGGGTCAACTTGTTTCAAGTGCCTATGGACCTTTTATTATCGGCAAAACTTTAATTCCTAAATTATTTCTTAGTTTTACGCTTTCTTTCTGCCAAAAATCCTTGAATTTGCGATACTTCCACAAAAACTGCAAAAAGTAGATCAAAGTTGAAGTTGAAATATGCACGACATAGATACTCTAACTATTCAGCTAAGGATAAGTTAAAATAACTATGGTTAGCAGCCAGAAATGACAGTCCAATATCTCTCAAGGGTGTAGAACCAAAGAAAGAGAAGAATGATTAACTATAAAACGCTTCAACTTCAATTGACTGCACGAATTCAACAACATTACTTTGAATAATGATTTCTCAATGATGATTGCATCCTGTGAAATACATTTTAAGTCCTTTTGAGGCTTTTACATAGCTAAAGGAGACGTAATAGGCCCAATTAAGGATGAAAAGATAGCGTTGATGCCTCCACAAAAACGGCTGGAATACCTTAAACCCGTGAGTGATATCAAGGATTGTTGGAGCAAGCCGATGAAGCACATGCTCAATATTTTCTACACAGAGTCACAATTTTAGAGTTTTGTTAACATAAACAACGTGACTATTCGAGAGTTTAGAGCATCCAAAATAAAGCCTCACAAAAAGAGAGGCTCACAAACTAATTTTTGTGGTGTCCCACTGCACATGAGATCTGCTGTAAACTACTCGTATACTGGCTTGCACTATTATCTTACCCACTACGAATGCTCCGCGACGTGAAAAATGTGTGTCATCAGAAGAACAGAAATTGGGAGGACCAATTTTGGGGTCGCCATAGAAAGAAAGCTCGGCTGAGCTGAAGAAGTAATGAGGTTTGAATAGATTGATATGAGATGTTAATTATATGGTGCTGCCACTGGCTGCAGCAGAAGCTGCCCCTATTCTCCGTGAGCAATTAGCTCCCATTATGGCAGCCCGCGCCGCATTACGCCATAAATCCGTTTTTCATCGCTGCAAAACAATCATCACAAGCGGGCGCAATAAATTTATAGCAAAATGTTTTGAATATTTAGCTTATTATGTGACACGCACGCACGCACTTGGCCGGAGTTTGTTGGGTGAGCGTTTGCACCATATCAAGCAAATACCATGCTGGCATGTTGGTGGCTGTGATTTACATACAATAATCTGACGGTATAGAAATCCAACACGTTCCAATTTATCCAGCGTGAGTATAAATAAACCACCGCGGCTCACCGTCCATGGTGCCTGTGTCATCCACAGCCAAAAAGCAACCTACGCGCCCTATTATGGTTTGACAACGTTCAACATGCTTCTGACAGTTGGCAAACAAATCCAAAACCCTCCGGATTCTATACACCTCCCCATCAAAACGGGTTGCCGTGAAGGTAATTTTAGCTGGAGAGTCAAGTCAAGCCACAGTATCCTTCCGCTATTTGAAGGCATCTTCGAGCTCGAGCCAGGGTAGCGCGTGTTGATATGTTTGCAGAAATGATTGATAGACACCAGGCATAGGGCCCGGTACGAGTGAGTCGCTGCTTCCAAAAGCGGTACACCTTCCGCAGCTTGATCTCGTTAGACATCTCAGCACCCGTACGGCTCAATAAATCAAACATCCACGACTCGGTGGAATCGACAATGACAAGGGGGAAAACAAAAACCGAAGGTGCCATTTTTCCATGGATGATGATTCGCCCGATAGCTTTATTTATCTCAGGAATGGCCTTTTTCTTCGTCTCCTCTCAACACGGCCCTTCTTGTGTGGAGGCTCTCGCCGATCAAACAATTCATCAAACGCCGCACACAACAAATAAGGGCTTCCGTTTCGCTAATCATAACGTTTGGCGCAGTAAAACAGCCTCACACGCTCTCTCTCTCTCTCTCTTTCGCTCTCCCATATATCTTAAAGAAGGTCAGAAAAACTCCGCCCGATCGTGGAAAATTCATTACACACATTCTACGGGCAGCATTCCAACAGGCCTCCACCGAAGTGGCGCACACGATACAAAGTGGTCCACACGTCCCACGGTCGTTACACGAACTGTGCGGTGATGGAATGTGGTGACAATTTATTTGAAAAGCAAATGAATTCGAATTGCCGCTTTGCTTTGGCGAACGATTGATATGGTATCATTTTTTTGTGTGTGTCCACCAGCGAAAGGGATGAAAAAGTGGAAAATGGTAGCAGATGGAGTTGGTAACAAAGTGCGCCCTAAAAGATAGGAGCAAAAATGTGTGCGGAAAAAAAGCGTCCCAACGTCGGCTGGAATCAAATTCTAGAAATGGGCAGTGTTTGTGATTTCGCAAAATAAATCGACCGTAAGCACCTCGATGATGAGTTGGAATGGGTGGAGATGGTTGGCATAAAAAGGGACAACCGACATGGTATACGGGGGTTCAGTTTTTGCTTAGATTTGCTGTTATTTAGCTCTCGGCTTTATTGCGTACCGTGCGCAGGGAGATGCCAAGCTGTCGATTCCGATTCGATCGATCTGTGCTGTGTTCGATTCGGTTTTTGCTCGATTCGACCGCCGCAGATGGTCCCCCCTCCCAATCGACTGCCATGTACTGTAGACAACCAGAAATGGGCACAACTTCATCGCTTCCTCGCCCACCCATTCCGAGCGCCGCTACACAGCGATTCCACTCGATCGTTTACCATTAGCGGCGTGCAGCTAAAAGAC
The DNA here is from genome assembly GCA_002091835.1 of Anopheles maculatus. Classification (NCBI taxonomy): domain Eukaryota; kingdom Metazoa; phylum Arthropoda; class Insecta; order Diptera; family Culicidae; genus Anopheles; species Anopheles maculatus. The sequence continues at coordinate 185,751 of KZ061576.1, read as the reverse complement.
ACTGTCGTAATTGTGCGTTTGCTGCAACTACTGCACTGACTTTTAATTCCGTATGCTCTCACCTCTCTTTTTTGTCTTGCTTTCTCCTGTCCACTTCCAACGGGGCCGGGCGGATAAACTGGTTTTTTATTAATTAGATACAATAAAGTTGTAAATAAATCAATTTATAATTTCGATTAATATGTTGTGCCGCGTTGCCACGATAAGCCTGATTGAGTCTGGTGTGGTTGGTTTTGCGCTCGTTGCTGCTGCGGCTGACACTGGGTGTTCCAACATTCCAGTCGGTTCGATGTGTTTTTGAGTTCTTGCTTTTAGTTTTTAGCTTACGCGACTCTTCCCACAGCAAGCGTCACGCAAAAACATCCAATCAACTGACACACCGATGCACCCGCTGACGTGGAACTAATCGAAGGCAAATGCATTAAGTGCGTTTTCTATGCTCTCGGTCCGAAAACGAAGTATCGCTTACTCACGACGCCGTCCGATGATCGTACGACAGCTCACGTTTTCACGATCGTGACGCCGCACGATCGTCGAGGACATTTGGGCAAACACCTCGTTCGGATTGACACCGGTCACGATTTATGTCCAGAATTTGAGGTCCCTCCAGTGGAGAAGGATTAAGCCCATTAAGCCGATCGAAGTGCGGTTGACACCGCCCTACAAAGGTGTCATATTTCGGGAAGTCACTGTCCATACTGTAGACGTGAGTTGGCACGTTTTTGTTATAGCTTTTCGATGAGTGGAACTGGTTTTTGCATCCTCCCGATCTTAAACGGTCACTTAAGGAGATTGGTTGCAGTTTTTGGGGGCCTGCAAAAGATAGATGCTGCAGTGGCAGTTAATTGCTGGTTTGACATTTAATTGACTGCCGCACGTGATATGATTTGTGTTGCAGATTTTTCATCCTGTCAGTATCCGAGCGTGGTGAACGTGTTTCCTGTGTTTTTTTTTGCGTGTCTTATCTTTGGATGGCGCTTTTTATTTATATTTCTGTTTGTAGTCCATTATTGCAAGAGTCTTGGTCTGCAGAAAAGATAAATTATTAAGCTGGTTTTGCTGACAAATTACTCCAAGTGGAGTGGCATACGTTATTTCCTTTTTGGTTTCAATTCATGTTATGAAACCTTGTGTTACACCAAGTAAGGAAGATTCTCGGGCTCTTTATTTCCGAGACACCTCGTATTGGTTGATTATTGAATGAGCTCCAGTTTCATTGTAATCTAGTATTCTGGAAGAATCTATCATAATGTCTGTTTTCGTACAAGCCAAAGCTGCTTACGATGAAGTTCTAGAACTATAAAGTGGCGTTCAAAATCCCAATAACATTGCTAGTCTCTGATGCCATGAGACCCAACAAAGACAAAATCAGGAGCTATCAGGATAGGTTTGAATAGAGTTTGGGCAACATTAAGACGCCTTATCATAGCCTTATCGAAAGAAGAATGTTATTCTTCACTCAAGAGTGGATAGAGTTGGATATCGTTCTTCAGTGAGCCGCACAAGAAGCACTATGGCCTCGTCATCCAATTAACCTTGTCTTCCAGAGCTTATCTACCAAATAGTTGAGTCGTTCGGGCATCATTTACCTACAGATTTTGCAGTCGAAAAAGTCTAATCATTAAGGTATATTATTTGAAGTTAAAGGGACCTTATCCACCAAGAATACTGTTCGTAAAAAAGGCCACATCTTCCAAAGGACAATGTCGTATAAGCCCCATCTTTCAAGAGTTCACATAGTTGTCGTCACTGTCGTAGTTTTATCTGGCAAGAACTGTCTTCATGGAATGCGTCTTTTCGTCTATGGGTCCGTATCATTTAAAAGAAATTGTGTGTCAATGTTTTACCAGATGTTTTACGGAGTTATTGTTTAGAAGCACTTCCTTCTTTATGCATTATGCTGAGCTGTTACAGAATGTTCTAATATTTTTTATTCTTACGTGTTATTTTGGACGAATGCCTGGCGAAATTTTTACAAGAATAACTCAAAGTTAAATAGTCAGTCCCGTGTTTTGAGGTCGAAGTTAAGTATAAATGTAGGTTAAAAAATTAAACTTATTAAAATCATTTGTCATTTTTAATCGCACCATTTGAAGTGCAAGTCATGTGCGTCTTTTAATTTGAATATATTATAAATTTGAATACTTCGCCTCCGGCAAAGATAAAATTAATGCATTTACAAAAAAAAGCGATTCACTTAAAATAGAAACAAAACAATATTTTAAAACTGATGCACTCCACTTGGTCGACCTCTGGGGACACTGCATTCGTAACTCAGCTTCACGCCCATGTGCATGTGTGTGTGTGTGCCAACATTATTTACGATTACTGTCGTGTGACAGATTTTTGTCTCGACAAGACCAGAGTTCGTTGGGTTTTTTTTCCTTCTGCTTGCCACCGACTTGCAACTTCTAGATTTACTGTAATTGCTGAGCTTGATGAGATGGGCAAGATCTCACGTCCCGATGGCATCGAGTCGGTTCAATGATCATCATTATGGGCTTGAGCATGTCATTACCCGAAAACGTATTTTCGGACGACAGCGCGCACGAATCCTGTTCAGTTGCGAGAAGAAACGCCGCATTCGCCGACGGATGTGCATCTTTAAGGCAAGTTTTTCTGGTTTGACATTTAATTGACTGCCGCACGTGATATGATTTGTGTTGCAGATTTTTCATCCTGTCAGTATCCGAGCGTGGTGAACGTGTTTCCTGTGTTTTTTTTTGCGTGTCTTATCTTTGGATGGCGCTTTTTATTTATATTTCTGTTTGTAGTCCATTATTGCAAGAGTCTTGGTCTGCAGAAAAGATAAATTATTAAGCTGGTTTTGCTGACAAATTACTCCAAGTGGAGTGGCATACGTTATTTCCTTTTTGGTTTCAATTCATGTTATGAAACCTTGTGTTACACCAAGTAAGGAAGATTCTCGGGCTCTTTATTTCCGAGACACCTCGTATTGGTTGATTATTGAATGAGCTCCAGTTTCATTGTAATCTAGTATTCTGGAAGAATCTATCATAATGTCTGTTTTCGTACAAGCCAAAGCTGCTTACGATGAAGTTCTAGAACTATAAAGTGGCGTTCAAAATCCCAATAACATTGCTAGTCTCTGATGCCATGAGACCCAACAAAGACAAAATCAGGAGCTATCAGGATAGGTTTGAATAGAGTTTGGGCAACATTAAGACGCCTTATCATAGCCTTATCGAAAGAAGAATGTTATTCTTCACTCAAGAGTGGATAGAGTTGGATATCGTTCTTCAGTGAGCCGCACAAGAAGCACTATGGCCTCGTCATCCAATTAACCTTGTCTTCCAGAGCTTATCTACCAAATAGTTGAGTCGTTCGGGCATCATTTACCTACAGATTTTGCAGTCGAAAAAGTCTAATCATTAAGGTATATTATTTGAAGTTAAAGGGACCTTATCCACCAAGAATACTGTTCGTAAAAAAGGCCACATCTTCCAAAGGACAATGTCGTATAAGCCCCATCTTTCAAGAGTTCACATAGTTGTCGTCACTGTCGTAGTTTTATCTGGCAAGAACTGTCTTCATGGAATGCGTCTTTTCGTCTATGGGTCCGTATCATTTAAAAGAAATTGTGTGTCAATGTTTTACCAGATGTTTTACGGAGTTATTGTTTAGAAGCACTTCCTTCTTTATGCATTATGCTGAGCTGTTACAGAATGTTCTAATATTTTTTATTCTTACGTGTTATTTTGGACGAATGCCTGGCGAAATTTTTACAAGAATAACTCAAAGTTAAATAGTCAGTCCCGTGTTTTGAGGTCGAAGTTAAGTATAAATGTAGGTTAAAAAATTAAACTTATTAAAATCATTTGTCATTTTTAATCGCACCATTTGAAGTGCAAGTCATGTGCGTCTTTTAATTTGAATATATTATAAATTTGAATACTTCGCCTCCGGCAAAGATAAAATTAATGCATTTACAAAAAAAGCGATTCACTTAAAATAGAAACAAAACAATATTTTAAAACTGATGCACTCCAGCTGGTCGACCTCTGGGGACACTGCATTCGTAACTCAGCTTCACGCCCATGTGCATGTGTGTGTGTGTGCCAACATTATTTACGATTACTGTCGTGTGACAGATTTTTGTCTCGACAAGACCAGAGTTCGTTGGGTTTTTTTTCCTTCTGCTTGCCACCGACTTGCAACTTCTAGATTTACTGTAATTGCTGAGCTTGATGAGATGGGCAAGATCTCACGTCCCGATGTCATCGAGTCGGTTCAATGATCATCATTATGGGCTTGAGCATGTCATTACCCGAAAACGTATTTTCGGACGACAGCGCGCACGAATCCTGTTCAGTTGCGAGAAGAAACGCCGCATTCGCCGACGGATGTGCATCTTTAAGGCAAGTTTTTTGCTGCGTCTTTTCGGCGATGTCCAGCGAATGGTAGATTGTCGGGTGACACCTTTCTGACACCGAAACGATGCAGACGACAGTCTCTCGGACGGACAGCCGCTGACGATTTGCTGCATCGGGGCACACTCAATATTATAAATATTTTTTAATGTGCATAATAATTGCACCGGAGTGCACCATAAATATTAAATGCTCCACCTCTGCATTCGCAGACTCGGCTTGTTGGAGTGGGAATATTTTCAATGCAGAAAAGAAAGAAACATTTAAGCAGACAGGAAGAACTGGAAAGGAGCGAAGTGTCAATGCATCTAAAAGCATTGTCTGTAAGCACACCAGTAACTGTAGCCTCCGGAGAAGCTCTCGTGGAGCACAAAAACAAAACACCTTGGAGGATGTTCCCATTCCCATTACGAAGCCGACAAATGGAAGGCCTAATGGGAAGGGCATAAAATTGGTGTGACAAAACGGCACACAACAAATCGAAGCGAAGAGAAAGAGCGCAACTGCCTGATTATTAATTGCATCTGATTTTGTTGGTCGCATTGCTTCGTGTGCTCTTGCCAGACGGAGAGTTCTCCGGGAAGTAATGGAGTCGGAAAGGGGAAGGCTTGTGTGGCCCTACCCAATGCACGGTGAGGTGACCTGCACCAAGGTTTGGATGCACCTTTTCGGTTTTGCCAATCCATTTAACCCTGTCTGATGTGATTTTACCCTGCTTTACGTCTGCTTCATTTGCTTTCTGGTTTTAATTTTACATACACACAATTTACCAACCCACAACCAACACCAGCTCACCCTTGGGGTTGTGATTTTCCTTTGCTAAAGCTCTTCTTTTTTTCCCAGCGATCTTTCCCCACGGGGTTGAGTGATTCTATAAATTATGTGCAATTATTATTAATGGAAATATCCGTTTTCGGAGCGAATTATGGTCGCGATTCATTCATTAATGGCACTTTGCGACGATGTATGTGTGTGTGTGTGTGTCTGTCGGGAGAACGAGGTGGAGGTGTGCGTCATGTGCGTGAATTCGTTTTTTATTGTGCCACCATTGCCTCTTTCGGGGTTGATTTTTATAATTTCGCCTTTGCCGGCTAGCGAAACGATGAACAAGTGGAGTTTCAACAGCGCTCCACAGCCAGTCCGGGTCTCGCGCTGGCGGCTAGGCCGGGACAGGACAGGACTGATGGGTAATTAGGAGGTATCGGTGCGATTTACGATTTCGATTTTAGCGAATACATCGCAGCGAGCTTCGTGCGACTCGTGGTACACATGATCCATGGGGAGGCCGCTGATGACCGTTTGTCGTGCATTTATTTTTAATCATATTCCCGTTTGGGCTGATTGATTTATTTAACGACGAGCGGCAAATGGATACGGCTCGTATCGGATAGTGGCTAATAAAAATAAATACTGCTCATTTTTTAAAAACGGCCATGCTTTGCTTTCTTCTGCTGGATATCCACCCCGGGAAGGAAGGATCCACGATTTATCTTCCGCGGCACACATTATGGTGGTGCAGTGTAATTGACGGGTATTATAAACTTGTTCGCAAGACGGAAAGCGATCATTGGACAGTTGGAAATGGGTCGACTGTCTCAAGGTATCGGGCAGGTCCGAATGGTCGGCTGGTGACCCATAACCATATGGTCCTTATTACTGTCGATGACTTATGAGGTTTCGCAAGTGCAAGAAACGGTCGGGAATGATCGTTTTTTTTTTTTCAAGGGGAGATCTCAAAATGATCCCAATTTTTGCACTTTAATAGCTTCGGGAGGCAAGATTTTCGCTCTCCAAACACATCTTGGCCACTGTTTAGATCGAACCATCTTGCTAATGGCTTTAAATAAATCTAGCCGTGCTACCCTCGGGGACTCCATGTTTGAACATTTTTACACACATCCTTCGGTTCGCACAAAACTTGATGGTTGGCCCGGAATAAAGTTAAGACATAAATGACAGCCAGCGTATCAAAACTCACGTCTCCAAACAAAAGAGCCATAAATGAATGCATAAATAAATCAATGTGCCAATAAACTGCTGCCTGGCCTGTTCCCGAGAAAGAAGCCATTACGCGGGGCGAACAATACCGAACACTATAAAATTGCCAAATCTATCGATCGCGGACAACGGCTGGGTGCGTCTCCACGATCTTTTGGGAAGGGTTTACTACTTTTGCGTTAAAATTATGGCATCCCGTCTGTGGAGTGTGTGTGTGTGTGCGCGTCCCGATATTGATTTCAGTTTTATTGCTAATAACCCGTTCTTTGGAGCGTTTTGAAAAATTGCAAGTGAGGTCCGCATCTCTTTCTTCGCTTTCTGGGAAGATTTTTGGCACTTTATAGCGTGTTCCTGCAAAAAAGAAGTTCAACGCTGTGTTGACCATAAGGCTTTAAATGGCTTTCTGCTTCTCGCGAGTACTAAATCACAGTATGGCCAAAATTAAAGTATCGTCCAGTTTTTTTTTGTCTGTTCGGGTTGATGGTTTTGTGGACGGTTTAGTCTGCCGAGGAGATTACTTTTATTTCCCCCCGAGTTGACCCAGTGGTGGGAGTACGGTGTCTGGAAGAGTTGAGCTGTATCGATGTTTTTGAGCGTGTCTGGCAAGATACTACTGACGTTGGTCCCCCCCAAAACGTCAACAAGTTTCCAGACGCAGCCCTCGTCAGATAGCGTCAAAAATCGATCGCTGGCAGAGACGATTGGTTGGCTACAGTTATTGGAAAGAAATTAAAGACATAGGTTGCCTGCTGTGACATCTCCGGATCTGTTAAAGTTTGAAGGAGACCGATTGGCTCCCTATTTGTCCACTCATGTAATGTCCACTCACTTTTATGTGTGTGTACCTTATCTCAACTTCTACGTCGACTATTTGCCACTGTTTTGCTCAAACTCTCTTACCCATAAAAACTGTTTGCTCAAATTACAAACTTTGTCCACACAAAACTAATCCTGTTCAACTTTGCATTTAATGGCCAACCACATGCAAATGGTGTACAACGGTTTCAGAATTGTCTCGGATGAGCATTTTTATTCTTTTCTCTATCAACAATCGTTAAACACACACAACTTTCGACCCCCGTGGACCTCTGTAACAGCAAATGGACGAACGCCGTAATCAAACCGTTTTTATGGTCGATCACTTTCACCCCGTAGCACACTTGATTGAATCCCGTGGACAAGAAAGCAACGTCGGGTCGGGTCATAGCTGTTAGTAGACGGAGGTTGCTCCTTGGAGCCAACATGGAACCAGCACGAGGAAAACTAATTCCAGCTGCAACGACGACGTCCATTGCAACGGCACCGTGTTGATCCGGTGGACGCCCTAAACCTAATTACGCATAACACGGGAGTACAAAGTTCCGAACGGTTCGTTTCGCTCCGGACTTTGGGTTTGGGGTTTGCAAGAAAACGATGCACTCTCGCAAGGCTCTCTGGATGTTTCGAAGAGGAACATCCGGCTCCGGGTGATATCGGAATGTAGGTTAATTTCCTTTTGTACACTTTCATCCGTTAGGTTCCGATGCATATTACAGCATCGGATCGAAGTAGTTGCCCTGTACTCTCCCGAAGAAGAAGAAGACTAAAGCTTCACCAACTCCACACTGGTAAGGCACTGGTCCTGACAAGGTGGCGATTGTGTGCCGCAGTGTGTCGCCTGCAAGTCTTTACGAGTTTTAAAGAAACTGAAGCTCTTAAACCTCACGACGCAAGAAGCGATTCATTGAAATCGATTCGAATGCATCAGTAAGCCAAGGATCTTTCCCACCGGATACCGGAATTGGCTGGTCGGTTGAGGCGGACGCGCAATCTAAGGCGGCCAAGGTTTTCTTGGCCAGCTTGTGTCACGGGTGCATCGGGATCTGGGCTTCGGAAGCTGCAAATGAAGCTCGCAACCAAAGCTCCTGCTCCACGCTCGCTCTCGGCATAAAGCTGGATGAAATATAACACTAAAAAGGACATAAAAGTTTAATAACAAATCGGAAGATGTCCTGCTGCGGTAGTGGTTGCGGTAGTGGTGTGTACACAATGTTGGTGAAAATGATACCGAAACCGAGTGTAGCGCAATGATGCTATTCGATCCGTTTTGCACGGTGCACGATAAGGAAGGAAAACACATTGGCTTGTCGCCCGATTCGCGGTGCTGTAGTAACGCTTTCGCTAGGAGTGGTTCACGCGCTCACTATCGCACCATGTGGTTCTTCGGGTTGGTCAATCGCTTCGTTTTTCTTCAAGCTCGTCATACTCTTCGCCGGCTTCATATTCACACAAACACACACACACACAAGTTCCAAAGGGGTGGACGGTTGTCACGCGAAACAATATAAAATGGAGTAAACCTTTGCTGCCCCACTATTGCTGCTTATCGAATTGCTACGGTCCTGACCGGTTCATGCTCAGGGGGGAAGACATTAAATTTAAAATTGCATCCTTACACTGCTAGCCTCCCAGTTTCGCTATTCGTTGATTGTCACCATGCAATGGATAGGTGGTGGCTGCTGCTGCTGCTGACGATTAACGGAGTGATAAAACGAATGGCAAGTACATGAACAAGTTGTTATTGTGTGTGCGCAGTTGGATTTTTTTTTACTTTTTAACTCATGTTGTGTTTTCGAGCGATGCAATTGACGAACACGATCGTTCGATACTGATCTGTTTTGTTGGAGAACTTCCGACCGTTGCTAGGGGTAGTGTCGCAGTAGCATTAACAATCTTTATTTGCTTTTTAATGGATTGCAAAACAACTGCTGCTGATGGGGAGCAAAACTAGATATGAACTCTGCGCATTTAATGGATCTTATGGATCTAGTAGACCACTTGGAGAGGCAGTAAATAAAAGCTTAATATGTGTTAAATTTAATGCTCCTGGGAAAAATGAAAATTTTTCTTCTGCTAGTGTTGAGTTGGATCTTGTAATAGTTGGAATTTGCAGAGCCTAGATGTGTGCAATCGCATTTTTAAGATACTTTTTTGCTTCAGAGTGTTTAAAGATATTTTGAAGATTTCAATCAAACTTTGAAGATTTAAAGTATTCATAAATAAAAATGATTTTGGCGATCTTTCCACCTTGTGCTTCAATAAGTTGAGATAATCAAAATAATCTGGTTAGTTATCATTAAATCTCTAACTCCAGATTTTGGAGTGTAACTTTAAAGTATATCACTCTTACATCCTCAGATGATGCTATAATATGATAGCGGCCATTTACAATTATCAACAGCTGAGTATTGCTGTTACTGGCTAGATCGCTCAAGTTTGTTGTATTTCCAGAGCTTTCTTCTTAAAAGTCTCTTGCAAAGACCAGGCCTAATCGAGAAACTGCGAAAGAGATTTTGTTCTAAAAGATTCTAAATGGGATTTATAGGATATTTAAAAAATGCATAAATTCAGGCGTTTATATTGTAATACACGAGAAAAATAAATTAAACACCACTGCAGGACCATCAAAAGTTACACAACGGTCTCAGAAATGCATTCTGCAGTCCGCAGAATAATATTAACATGTTGCAAGCAAGCAATTTCATGTAACATTACTACAACCATATTTACCACATGTCTAGACGTGCGTACGGATTATCGCTAGCACACTGTTGACGGACTGCAGCACATTAACATTAATGATTTCTGTAACATTTTTACCGATTTTCTTATGTCTCATCTGCAACAGTTTCCAAACGACGGTAAAGAAACACATGTAAATTTTTATTGTCCCGCTGTTTGTGTCTCGCCAATTTTTGGGACGAATTTCCATTCGTACGGGCGGCTATCGGAACGAGTAAAGTAGCGAATAAAATTATAATAAAAATAGTTACAATTTCGGACGCTCCATTCCCGAAGAGGGCGAAGACACTACCATCGAGCGTAGCTAATCATCTGCGAAATCTGCTCGTCTTGGTCAACATAAAACTCGTCTGGCTCATCAATTCAATTAAGCTCGAAGATTTGGCAGTGTGTGTGTGTTGGCAGAACCCACCACCAAACTCGGGTGCTATAATTCCAATCGTTTTGCCACGCTCAAATCACAGATCGCACCATTTTCTGCGACACCTAGCAATAAGAATGGAAGCGAACAAAAAGCCGGCAAACACTCCTGCATAATTGAGAATCGCGTAGCGCATAAAAGTTGCATCGTATTGGTGCGTTTCTTTCGAGCAATAGTAGCTAAAGAAGCATGAACTGTTGGGGTAGTTTTAATTATCAGCCGAATGCGAGCAACAATCGTTTACTATCTCTCTCCCGATCGGTACGATGTAATGGGATGCGAGGATAGGAGTTTTGCCAAATTTAGCTCATCCACAACCAACCAACCAACCAACCACAACAACCACGTCAGGCGAGTTTGGGTGCCGTTTTTTCCGTAACCTCACTTTTGTGCTTCGATAGCTAATTTATCCTCGGGGCGTTGGGGTTGGGTACCACGATTTTGGACCCTTCGCAAAGGCGACCCCGCTGACATGTCTGGGGCGCATAAATTTTCCCGACAAACCGACCGTCGCGTCACTCGCGTAATCCTTGAGGGCGAGCAGTAAATCGTCTACCCCGGGGTGAAGGTATTGTGGTTCGACGAGACGTCGGTGTGACACCGACCATGATCGAGTCACCGACAAACACACACACACACACACACAAAAGGACAACTTTTCCTATCAAGTCTCTCTCTCTCTGTGTGTGCGGAATTTATGTCGGTTAATTTGTAATTAAGACATGAACAATATATCGTTCACCTGACCGAGTTCATTTGCCTGCCAACGGGTACACACGAATGCCTATATAATTTGTCGCCGAAAGTCTTGTTGGCGAAGAACTCGAACGTACGTAGAGGTATATGAGTCCTGTAAAAGATCGATCGGGAGCGATAATGGAACAGTGTTTACAGTCGCAGGAAACGGTTCAATTATGCGTTTAATTATTGGGTAAGCGTTTTAAGAGCAGCGACGTTAATTTGATACTGTTTTGTGGTGATTGTAGGGTGAGTTTTGATTGCAAGGAGCCTGAATTGTCTGATGAGAAAAAAATTGTAATCATACATACACCAACTAGCTGAAAGATCTTTGGCACACAAAACTAAATTGGTTTGAAAAATGCGCCTAAAAGTAGGCTTTTACAAGAATTATTCGTTTTAAAATAGGAGATTGAAGGAAGTAAATGTATTAACAATTTATTTAGAATGTATAATAGATCTTGGAACGTAATCTTGGTGGTAAACTTTTTTTTAACAAACCAGTTTATCAAAAACTAGATGATTATAGCTACAAGAAATAAATCAGTCAATTAAATGCGCCTTAATGTGGGCTACAATCATGACATATTGCTCTTAAAAAGAAGGAGAAAGTTAAAACATTCTTTAGGAAGCTGAAATTGATCCATATACATAAGAAAAAAAGGGTTTGAAGATAACTAAGATTATGACTTAATTAAAAGTTAGTTCAAAAAGTAATCTAAGTGATCACCACCATGATGCAATTGTTGCATATATCTACCAAGAACTAATTAATAACCAAAATGACGCAACAAATGATCAAATGAGATAATATCGGTGCGTTAGAATGTCACATTAAGCCCACCGTAAGATGATGCAACAAATGAACAAACTCTCACCACACATTACAAAGTAACCCGGACACTTTGTTAACATTCACTGACCTCAAATCAATAACGAAAATCCACTTAAAAGCCTCCCAATATCCTTCTCTTTATTAACCGCACAGCGGGCTTTCTCTGCTTGACCCGGGTACGTCGTTAATTAAAAGTTATAAAACGATTTCAGATAATTGACGATTGTCGTAAAATTTGCCAAGTAACGCAACTTTTTTGTTTTGCTTGTTGCGTATGGAATAAACCAGCTCGTTTATGATGGCCAGCCGGGCCCAACACACCCAGCAGGGAAAATAAATTATCGTTTGGCCACATTTTATTGGGTGTCCCCTACTTTGTGTCCGAATCCTGCGTATGCCTGCGTTACCAATAAAACTGATTCACATGCAACTTACAGACGCTTTTTTATTGCACTTCTTTTAATGTGCATTCATACGTGTAGCGGGACGTGTGCATACCGATCAACTGACCCTGTTTTTTACTCGCTTTTATTTCGGGGTTGATTTGTGATCGCCAAGGAGTGAGTTATCCCGAGCTTTATTGCCCATTTGGCCCGGCTTACATTAATCTCTAATGCATCATTTAGTGCATTGCTAATGTACCGTTGCCTATGGTTTATGGCACGACTTCTTTTCTTTTGTGCAGTTTCCAAATGTCGTTCGGAGCTGAGTTTGTCCTAATTCATGCGGTATCGAACACGCGCCAGTTCAGTACTTGTTTCGATCGTATCCAACCGCATGTCCCCTTTGGTTTGACAACCACGGATGACAGTTTTAATGTTTGTTTTTTCCTTCGCTTTATCGGGTACATGTACATTTTTCTTTTCCGAACGCTACATGCACCCCAAGCAGGAGATGCGATTGCCCGTCGTAGCAAAAGTTTTTTTTCTGGGTCATTCTACACCCAGATGGGGTTGGTGAAGGGCTCGGTGAAGCTGTCGGGAGAGGAAACATTGCCACACAGCGTAACACCGAAATAGGAAACATTTTTGCTCATTAAAAAAGAAAAACGACTCAACATCACCGGGGCTCAATCGATCCGTTGTGCAGTCCGGATCCGGTATCCTAACCATAAATCCAAACTGATCTGTGTGCTGCGCGCTGGTTGGCGTTTCGATCTGTTTTTATTTTTTCCCACGGACTTATTCGCCCTGTAGTCGGCGCGGTGCTCGAACTGTTGGACCACCCTTGCGGCCACCCTTAGAGTCAACTGTTGTGCGATAAAATGATAAAAATTTGTTCAAATCATTCGAGCTTCCAATGCCCGTGCGTCGCTACTTTGTAGTGGCCCCGGTACGTTTTCCTTTCTTTTCTTTTGGGCCACCTCTTCCCGTGTGGTGGCCCTGCACCCAACCCCTTCGAAACATTTTGTTCGTGAAGGATAACACGAGCACCGCGGAGCCGAATGAATGTAAACGCGCTGCCACGGGACACAGGTCGCGCCATGTCCTTTTTAGGTGTGGAAGCGGCGTACAATAGTCATAAAATCATTTCGAGGCCACAACTCACAACAGTCCAGCGTGTGTATGATAAAGCACCCCGTGATTTCCACCTGTCACTGTCGTGCTTTTGGGTGGGGTTTTGATATAAAACAAAACCGGCTGCATGGCTACCGCACGAAGTTTTCGCTCAGTGGCCGGTGCGCGGAACAAACCTTTTGATCTGTGTGGCGTTGTCCACTGCGGAGGACCTAAGGAAACCGCGGCGCATTCCATCAAAATAGGCGTGCGTGCGTAAGCTGTCGGCGCGATCGCTTCTGGACGCGCTTCTGGACGGGTGTGATAAGGCAATTAATCATTTCGGGCCCGCCGACAGCTGTGGAAGCGATGGATTGTGACAGTGCCTAGCGATTTCCGCTTCACGCACGTTGCGGACCGGCGGGAAAAATAAAACGACCGAAAACGTTTTCGTTGAGCTGTCAGCGGTTTCTCGGAAGACGAATGGTTTTCCGGTGTGCTGTTGGGTGCAAATTCCGCCCGGGATAGTTGTCGGTTGGTTGGGTGAGATTAACTGCGTAGGGCGTACACTTGTTGGTTCAATTGACTGCGGGAAATTGTGCTTTTGAGATTCGTTCAAACAAACTGTATTAGGTGGGAGCAGTTGTCTTTTTTAAAACATTTTAATAAGCTACAGTTTATACTGTGTGGTAAAGTCAATTATTGCTGGGAATTCTTTGGCAGACTTTGGACGCTTAAAAGTATGCATTTTATTACAATAATTCAGTTGATTTCAAGAAAATCTTGAACACTACACGAAGTATAACGTTCGAAATACCAAACAAAGTATAATAAAGGACAAAATGTTTTGAATTGCATACATTCAGGCGACAGAGATTTAGATTAGAATCCAGAAATTTTAATTTGTAGTAGATTCTTGTGTTTTAGTTCACAGTTTCTTGTAGCAAGCCCAGCTTCTGGCTAAGTCTAGAAACAAGAGTCTCTAGAGAGATGATCAATCTATTTATCGATCATTTTTCGATCCTCGAAAGAGCTCGCTACATGAATCATACTTTCCCAAAATATTATTATCTCATCTGCACAGTGATCGCAGGTAACAACAATATCTGTTGCTTTGGGCATTACATTATGCCTAACATTGTTGAAATTGATTTCATAATCCACCAAGGATTTTATATGAAACTTACTTACTTACTTATCAGGCGCTACAACCGCTTCGCGGTCTTGGCCTGCTGTAACAATCCTGGATACCGCTCACGGTCTAGCGCCGTCGTCTACCAATCAATTATCCCGGCCGTTCTGGCGGACGCATCTACGCCATCACTCCATCTCAGTTTGGGCCTACCACGCCTCCTCTGTCTATGTGAACGGCCTAAAAGGACTTTACGGGCTGGGTCGTCCTGGCGAGCCTAATTCGCTGCACGAAGGTAAGATCACCGTACAGTTCATAGAGCTCGTCATTGTAGCGGCTCCTCCATTGTCCTTCCACACATACGGGGCCAAAAATCCTTCTGAGCATCTTCCTCTCGAACGCGGCTAAGAGGGTTTCGTCAGTTTTGGACAGAGTCCATGTCTCAGAGGCATATGTGAGTACTGGGACTATAAAGGTTTTGTACAGTCCCAGCTTCGTCCGTCGCGACAGGTATTTTGAGTGGAGAAGTTTCCTCAGATCGTAGTATGACCGGTTGGCAACCAGCACCCTTGCGCGTAACTCAACGTCTATGTTGTTGTCGGTGCTGACTTTTGACCCCATATAGGTGAAGTACCTATCTGTACATCACCCCTGCCCAAATCAATGTTTGTTATGCGGTTATTAGACGAGGGATTTTTCGGGAATTTATTCCGGTTATTTTCTGTCAAATCGGGTTTGACAGATGAATGCCGGTCTGAAAAAATGAATTCGGCATGCCCAATTCATATTCCGTTTTGCCTGGCATTTTTCTGTCAAACTCATATATTTTTTACATTTTTGTGGCTTTATTTTTCTTTCGCTACAATTGTTGACCATCATAGTGATTATAATGAATATTTAAGAAGAATATTCCAACAAAACACGGATTTGGGGGCTTTATTGGCTTCTTAATCCGAAAGAAAGCATCGATCGAAATGGGCCAAAAACATCTTTGCAAGATCTTGTGTTATTACACGGGCGGGTGGCATTTTTGTGTCAAACGACCTGTTTGACAGAAAATAACCAGAATTTATTCCAGCAAAAATCCCTCGTCTAATAACCGCATTAGTAGGGCCGCTGGTGGTGCCACCATCATTTTGGTTTGACTCGTTGTTCTCCGTAGCTGCTGCTCCGCCATATTCTCCAATATTTGCCACATGGTGAATATCTGGTCAGTGGTTGATTTTCCGTTTCGGAATCCTCTTTGATAGTTTCTAACTATCTCTCCAACGAATGGGACAAGTCTATCTTGTATAGCTAGAGAGAGAATCTTGTAGGCGGTATTCCACACCGTAATATCCCTGTAGTTGCTGCACTCTAGCTTGTCTCCCTTCTTGTATATGGGATAGATGTTGCATATATGGGGTTGTTAGATAATATTTTTGGTATAAAAAAGGCTTAAAATAGTCTACTCGCTAGACTGCAATAAATACTTTAAAATTAGTTTATTTCATATTACAAGGTGCTATAAAAAAGCAAAATGTCACAAATTGTATATAAAATAGTAAGTAAAAATAAACAAATTGATAACCCGAGTGATTCAATAATGTTAATTTGTTGTCAACCCCTTAGCCTGCTTTTCCTACACCAAACAAAGCTGGCCTATTTCACCATCTTACGTCCAATGCGCAGAAAAAGAATTATGTGCAATTATGAAACATAAACTATGCTTTCCATAAAAATAAATCTTCCTTTGATTTACTCCCGTTCGGCCTAATCGAGCAAACGTTCAGATTGCCGCGGTGGTTTGTCACAACGGCTACGGCTAGCAGCTGTTCCGTGGATAAGCGATCGCTCAATCCATCTTGTCTTGGGCACGATGCACTCTAACGCACGCCCTCCCGGAGCATTCAATTCACCAACGCTCGAACAGGTTGTTGAAGCTAAACGCAACGCAAAAACGAGCAAACCGAAGATTCTCCGTTCGCATCCAAGTTGTGGTGGAATGTGTGACGGCCACCAAAGAGATGACCGTGTGGAGTGGCGTTTTTTTGCCTTTCATTTTCACCACCTTCTATTCAGCAGAAAGTGGCGTTTTTGTTTTTTGTCCGGAGCACACGACGGTACTTTGCTTCATTAACGGACAAATTAAGTCAATCTTCTCACATCAGCCACACACATACACACGACCACCATCGGCCGGAATCGAACCCGAGGGTAATCGGGTATTCATGCCCATTTTCATCTTGGAATGTCGTTCCGAGCAAAAATCAGCTCGATTTATGGTACCTGGTTCGGTTGGAAAAGCTGTGCCGTGGGTTTGCTTTCTTACCTGTCTCGATAGGGCACACTCTTTTCGCTTGAAGGGTTTTCGTTTCGGTCCGTATCAAAAGTTTTCCCCTTTTCTAAACGCTTCATCGTGCATCAAGAAATCGGTTCAATTCAATCAATGAATGTCCCTTTTTCCGATAGTGGGGAGAGACTGGCGGGTATCGACGAGCACGGGTGGTTTGTGGCAAAAGTAATTAAAAATGTGTAGCTGCATCATGAAGCTGCCCGGGCACCGATGCAGTGTTACGTTTAATTACACCCCGAGCAAGCAAACACGGCGGCTGGGCCACCATCGTTCGGACCTGACAAGTGGAACCGATGGCACAATCCCAGGATTTGTGAGCCTGCATTAAGTTTGCTATTAGATTACAGACTCGTGTGCAGTCTCGCTTCAAAATCGCAGCACCGAGTCGAAGAGTAATCTTTCCTTTTTTGTTCGCTCTCTTACTTTTTCCTACCGGGCAAGTGTCAGCGACCGATTGGCTGCAGGGCGAATGAAGTTATTTGCATAATATTTATACTTTGTCTAAGTAATCAATACAGCCCGAGCGCACGACGTGACGTGGTCTGGCGCTTGAGCTGACCAGGGAACGAACGAAACTTTTGCCTGACTGACCCAGATCCCAGACCGTCCGGTTCGAGGTGATAGATAACATCCGATCGTATCGTTGCAGGCGGAGTCATTATTTTTTCCGTCAGATAAGAAGGATGGTACGGAAGCAAGCGAGACTTCCCAGGGTGTGATGGGGATGGCTGCTGGTGGGAAGGTATTGACGCGCTAGAAGTGAATAATTAGCGTCACCAAAGCGTTCCAGGAAGTAAGCGGATATTACTCCATGGTAATTATCTGACCAGATCTTCGGAGATGATAGCTGTTCAGGATGGATGAAAGAAGTTTTGTTTTTTTAATTGTTGAGTAAACAAAAACGGCAAGCAAAACTTCAATTTGATCGGGTGTAAAATAGACAAATTTGTCAGGAATCTTGATTGTCTAACTGGCTTAGTTTGAAAATAATAATAATAACAGTGTATACGCTTTCTCAATTATCGATGGGGAGTAATTTTAAAGTATGAATAACCCGTTGCCATGGAACAAGAGATTTGCATCATGTAAAGAGCTTCCTTAGAGACATCATTTCACATTCCCACAGAGTTTTTAACATCATTTCACATTCCCATGGAATTAATTTGGAAGTTCATTTTTAAGTCAATTTTGCCATAATTGTGGTTGATTCTCAAAGTATCAAATATCCTTAGAGTATAAATATATTGACATTTACTTTCATTTTTACTTAAACAAAGTGTTTTGCTGTTGAGCTAACTAGCTTAACTGCAGAATCGAGTCCTGACGTTCCATATCTAGACCAGGATAATCGTATAGCTAATCGAACAGCCCAAAATAGTTCTAAATTTGAATGAGAAACCCTTTTATTTTTCATTAACATTAAAATTAATTTCTTGGCAAACGACAACTCATTAAAAACCGAATCAAATCGATACATTGCCCGTTCGTCAAGATAATACCAACATCCACATCAACTCGTGACATAATCTTCTCATGTCCGGCAATAATAACAACTTTCCGATAAAGCGCCTAATAGCGCCATAATCGAATATTATCGTCCGACCCATCTTTCTCGGGACGCAACAATGAGTATAAGCCTCCGAACCACTTGAGATAAGCAACCATCTTATCACTCACCACCGATCGATAAGACTTGTATTGGACCGCACACCCGGAACCGACAGTCACTTAGCTAGTTTCGCGGTGCATTTCACAAGTATGGGCGTCACAACGCGCTTCCATCGGGCGGCCAGTACCGGAAACGTTCTCCTTCTTAAGGAGGCAACACGCTGGGAAGTAAACACACCGGACGAGAACCTTCTAACACCGGTGCTGCTCGCTGCCACCAACGGACAAGCTTTAGCCCTTTCGGTGCTGTTAAAGCGTGGTGGAGATCTCACGAAAACTGACCGCTCAGGAAGTGCGGCCTTACATCTTGCGGCAGCTGCTGGCCATCGTGAGTGTGTCGAATGTTTGCTAAAGGCCGGTGTCAACGTGTTCGAGATGAACACGTCCGGACGGACGGCACTGGATGTGGCGAAACTTCACCGCGAGTTTGAGGTGGTTGAAGTACTCGAACAGTTCGAGGCGGACCTGTGCGCGAAGGATTCGGCACGCGTGGAACAGCTACGGAAGCGAGCGGCTAAGCAGTACGAAAAATTGAAGCAACGGTACGGAACAGTGATTGCTCTTAACCTTGGCGATAGTTTCCGAGCGTTGGAGGAGCATACGGCGCTGGAAGAAAGTGTATAGATTGGTGGGGTGTTTAATAGAAGTGTTTAATAGAATGAGAAGAACGAGCTTTAATCCTGGGGACCTTTGATTGCTCGGATTGACCTAATTAAGCTACTGCGGGTGTTCCTTTGCTTCGCACGATCTCGATACTCTCGCAAAGGAACAATGGCTACTTCCGCATCGTAAGCATATTGAAGCGTGTGTGTGGATGCGTGAGTTGGTGGAATGGATGAGCTCTGATTTGCTTACAGAAGGCCTGCATTACCGCAGCAAAAGCATTCAAAGTAATGGATAGCGATCGAGGCACCATTCCGGGTCCCTCATTTCGATGAATGAAAAGATTACTGACAGAACGATGGAGATTTCCGGACGACCAACGGACACGATTATGCACGAGGAAGGTCAGCGAATCCTCCAGCAAAAGTGTGGTAAAGTGCGGTTCATGAAATATTCATTTTAGGCCGTGAAAAGTGGAAAACCTTCTCCCGCGCTCGTTGCGGGTTGAACCGTGACCCCAAAATCGACTCCCATTTGCGTTGATCGTAAACCCATCTATCCACGTCGGCGTCGTCGCTGTTGTCGGTTGGCAAAGCCTCTCAAAGTAACCGTGGTGATATCGCATGTGTTGTGCATGGAAGTTAGCAAACGGTGGCTATAAACCTATCCTCTGTTGTTCGCAGGGCACGCGCCAAGGAAAGCTAGCAGCGATACACCAAAATTTCCATAAATGACTGGTTCAAAGTGGAAGAAATCCCATCAATTCGCCCATCCTTCGCAGCGCAGTGCTTGCTGTCGGACGAGGTATCTTTTTCTTTGAAGGGTGTCCCGATCCAAAGGGACAGTTTTGCATCATCACCGTAGCTATGGAACCACTCCCCCACCGGCAAATGGTTAGTGAGAAAAAGTCCGATAAGAGATCCGGTGGAATATCTCGTCACTTGTCCAACAAAGCAGCAAAAAAGAATCGCACGTCTTCTCTGCATGTAGCCTGGATCGTCTGTGGTGTGGTGTTATGATAACAACAAACCAATCCAGTACTCGCTCTCTTAGACGAAGTCTCCACTCTTATCGGTTAACTATGGCGTGGGGTCGTAAATGGTACGGTTCGGTTTATATGGGGAGTACTGTTTGGGGGATCGATTTTGAACGAGCCAGCTTTGTGATGCGTAATCGAAAAAACCCCGATGCTCCCGATGAAATGGTTAGCATGTGTGTGATCTGACGTATAATGGTGGCAGCTGGAACGCTGGATTTGGCAGACGTGGGCGAGTAGGTTTTATTTGGAAATGAAATTGAATAAAGTTTAATAGGCTAATGAAATACGGACCTTCGCGTGGCATCAAGATTGAGTGATGAGTTAGAACGCACAGAGCATTGTAAATAGTTATTTAAATAAAATTGTATCATACGAATCAAAGGAATTTTAATGGTAGTTTATTTGAGGAAACAATTGCATAGGAGATTAGCTCACGGATGAAGCAGAAGATATTTTATCAAGGCGCCTTAAAGTATGCAAACCGAGATTCAATGCTTCTATTAATTACTTAGCTATCTAGTATAAGAAAAAATGGGTCTAAAAACTTAGTTTTTAAGAACTTTAATAGGTTTTAAAATGTTGTGACCAACAAAATTCTGTATATATAATTAAAAGGGATATTATTGAACTTTAATGGCCTTTTAGTTTCACAAACAACAACAAAGAGCCTAAATGTATGCAAATTATAATTTGAAAAGGCTTTTATTTTGGAAAAGATTCATGATAAACATTCGAGTTAGGAAGAAATAAACAATTTTCGCCATTGCTAATAACGCTGTTAATAATCAATAAAATAAGGTGTTTGGTTTAATAAAATTTATAGTAATGATGAGAATTTGAGTGTTCAAATCATTTCTACTATGATTTGAGGTCTATGAGGATCTATGAGGACAATAATTAGATTCATTCTTAGCTTTAAACCCTGTTGCACTGTTCAACCGCCTAAATTTATGCAAAAAGCATTGCAAAATCTTGATTTTTTCACCTCAAGTCAGATTTTAAGCCCCAAACATGGTTTTGCGTCCTTTTCCAACGTTTTAGTAAAGTAAATTACAAATCAATGTATATATTAACTACGCTCAACTCGAAACGCAACCAAGATGAAAAGCTTTTTCCCAACTTCCCAACGTAAATCACTCCATTGCATGAGCCACTGAGTACATCGCCTCCACAAACACACTGTAAAATGACCATTTGTTACCCTTTTTTATGCACAAAATCCCAGCAGCACCATCATCATCATCAGCCAAACAAGTCGAACCCGTTTTTCGAGTGCATTTCATTGATTTCACGACCATTTATCAGCCAGATGTTGCTTCACGCTTTTTAAAGCTTTTTCTGTTGTATGAGTGTGACTTTTACTCTTTTTGTTGTGTAGCGTATAGTATACAAACAAAAAGCCAAAAAAAACCTTTTTTCCCCCAAAAAGTACCGTCTGTCTGCTCTGTTTCAGTTGTGGAAGAAAAAGCGAGAGAATGAAAGAGAGAGCAAAAGAGTGTGTGTTTTCGCTTGATTACCATCATAAACTACACTCGCCTGTTGTGTTGCTTTGCTGGCAGGTTGGTTCGTGTGGGCAAGATGCTTTACGATCGGGATGCCCAATTTTCGATCGAGAGACTCACTTTCAAGAGTGCCATTTGCCTCCCGCCACTCTGCGTTGCCTTTGTCGGAAAAGTCCTTCAATAACGAAAAGCGACAAAAAGAAGGATCCCGCCTGAAGTTGGCGGGATTACAATAAAAAGTGTTGAAAGTTTGTCCCTTTCTTCAGGCGACAGTAAAAAAGGGGGTTTACTTTTCGGGGTGCGTGTTTTGGGAAATAGGGTTGAAAGCAATTAAGTTGGCACGATAGCACGGTGCGGTGATTTCGGAGGAAAGGTCATCATCGATTCTGTGGAGGTGTCCGAACACACACACACACACCAGATGGATTGACAAGACATCGTGTCTGGAAGTTCTGGCCGAACGCCTGAGAAGTGGCTTTGATTTATGGCGTCGAACAGACAACCACAAAACCAAACAGAAGCGGACACAAAACAACCGAAAAACCGCTTCTGGAAAAGTGCTCGGATGGACACTATTTTTTATGTGCAAACCACAATGAGAAAATTCATCATACGCACACTCCCACACATTCCGTGTGATGGAAAGCTTTTTAACCCCTTGTTTTTTCGTCGCCGAAAGCGCATCACTGCGGACTGAGAAGATAAAAGATTTGTAATCGTCCACAAGCGGGGATAAATCCGAAATCCTTTTCGGAAGGCAAAAAGGACAAACACAAACACAAAGCAGCCCGGTGGTGGGTTAAAAACCCAGAGAGCACCAGAAACGTGTCTAGACACCCGGGACCATCATCAATCCGGTCACCAGCAGTTTGAAACGGGTGCTTGTTTATCGAGATTACACACTCTCTTATTCAATTATGCCACCAATCAAACAATTTGTTCCGTTTGCATAGACTGGCAATCGGGCGCATCATAAAACGGGTGCTTACAGCTGCATTTAAGCTTTGTTAAGTTGCTACCATCACACTATCAACTAGGAGGGGGTCGTTGGAAAAGGTGGCAGTGGGTTGCTGGAGACAAACGGGATGTTATTGATACCCGAAGGCCAATTAATGCAGTGCGTGCATCGCGATGCATGCAACATAGTAGCTTCAAGCCGAGCTCGGTCATACCTGGCTGGTTGGCTGGCTAGCTAATGTGTTGCTGTGGTTTCCTTCTTTTTTCTTCTCACCCAACCTTCCCCACTCTCCTCTGCCTTCCCCTTTCCGTTCCACCTATCCGCCTGCGGTGGCGTGTTATGGAGACGTTTAATGGTGGAAGATTTGTTGACGGTTTGTCTCATCGATGGAGTTTCGTGGTGTCGGGTGATTGATTTTGATTTCCCATTACACACACACATATTGATTAAGCCGCACCGGTCGCTAAACGTTTTGTTAGATGGAAGGTAATGGGTTAATTTGCTCGTTTATTGCTATTGAGAAAGTAGGCACCAGTAGCGCGATTGAGAAGGAAGTACGAAAGGCAATTATGTATCACATTACCCTGGGTACAATGTCAGGGTACATGTGCTCTGGAATGAAGGAGAAGATTAGACAAGAGTAACAAGTGCCGTTTATAAAGTTTTCAATTAAAAAATTAAATTTGAAGAAGGAATATATAACGTGTCGATCTTCGAGAAATCATCTAGGGATCATTCAAACGAATGGATCGCTGTTGAAAATTTATATATTTTAGCACAGCAAAACATTGTTTAGCGTCATCTGGGAGTCATTGGTAGTAACTAAAGTAGGAGTAGGTGAAGGATTATTACTAGATTTGAATAGCACGTTTGTTGGATGCTGCAGAAGGTTGCAATCCATCCAACTAACGGAACACTGCAGGTCACAGTGATTTGATTTGAAATAAAATGTAGAAGTTGAGTTGAGAGAACCTGTTGAATTCCTTAAAGGTCCTTGGCGGGAAGCCGATAAGAGACACTCTCCAGCGTTCTCCGACAATATTTCGAGCCCTTGCTGCATTTTTAGCTTCTTTCTCACCTATTCCCCAAGATTTGAACACCGGTCAGTTTTGGTGTCCGTATCCTCTCTCTTTCCCCATAAAAAATTCCCGGTATAGGTCGTACGCTACAGATCGCAATACAAGTTTTACTCTGATCTTGAAGTTTAATCAAAACTAAGTTCACAATGCAAAGGCGGAACTGGATAGAAATATTTGAGATCTGCAATTTTGAACCCTTTGTCTTGAGCAGAGTCGAGAAAGTACTGAAGAGTCCAGAGTGTACCTCTAAATTGCTTACTTCGCGGAAAGAGTCCTTCAATGGCAGGAATATTACTAGTTGATCTCTGAAACTCTCGATGTATGAACATGTCCAGATTTGGACGCCGTATTTAAATTTGTATTGCTCCTTTAACTCTATCCATATTCCTTTCCATCTTTTTTATAGTTTTCCCTTAATTTTTGACAAATATTTTCAAGTTTAAAGTTGTGGTTAAAACTGTTTTCATTTAGTCCTAAACGTAACAGAAAAATTAGTTAGTTGTTCCCTTCAAATGGTTCCTTTTTGTTGCCACCTAGTTGCCGCGCATGATATCAATTCCAAATCTCATTAGTAAATGAGCTGCAACTCCATTTGTAACCATATCCGAACCGTTTTCCCCCAAACGGATTGTTTGCTCTCCCTCGGAGCTTCTCTTAACCCGGTTTCTGGTGTTAAAATACTCAGAAAACTCCCTTTCGTTTGCTGCAGGTAGGTGTCCTATTCGTGCAACTCCCCACGATCTGATTTCATTCGCGATTCACGCTCCGGAAACAGCTGGTGGGAAAGTTTGGTGCCTCGTACTCGTATTTGCATGTAAGGAATCAGCATGA
Organism: Anopheles maculatus; assembly: GCA_002091835.1. Lineage (NCBI taxonomy): Eukaryota > Metazoa > Arthropoda > Insecta > Diptera > Culicidae > Anopheles > Anopheles maculatus. The sequence goes on along the minus strand of KZ061576.1, from coordinate 161,164 downwards.
ACCGAGGACGACCTTACACCACCAAGGCAAGAGTTTCGTAAGCAAAACAGATAAAAAGCAAAATCCAGCGTACGGCTCACGGAAGGGTGTTTATATGCTGCGGGCTTGCATTAGGTGTAAGTGATGGTCTTCCCTCACACACACACAGCTCGCGGATTACGATTTAATCACATGCTGTTGTTCTAAATGGTGGCGTGCCTCGTTGATGTTGGAAGTCTTCCCGGGGTTTCGTGCTTGCTTCCACGCTGATAAGGAAACTACCTATCCACAGCATAAAACTCATTTACGCACGCTGCACGTATGTGTCTGGGGATGGAAAATGGAACTCACTTTTCCTATTCACACCACATGCGACTGCCCTTTAAATAATGCATGGCCGTCGTCTCGTGTCCTCACTTGACACAAAAAAGCGAAAGAACGGCGTCCCTAATGTTTTAGCTAAACGTTGTAACGATATAACGGGGCAATTTATTAAAAGTTTGTTTATTATTTTATTCATGGCGTGATTATTATCATTAAACTGTCGCCACAAGTGGCCTGTGGAAAACTGCACTTGTACAGGTGTGTGTGCGTTTTTTGTTGTTGTTCGTCACACAGAAGCTGGACTTTCGACTCGAGGGAGTGTGTGCCACTGTCACAAGCACACATGGGAACAGGTTAAATTGATGACAGGTAATAACACCGTAATCAAAATGCTCCCTCGCGAGTAACGTGTACCGGTAGGCAACAAACCTAACCCATGTAGATGGGGTTTTCCCCACTAGAAACTAGCCTGCTGTTGTGTCGGTTTTTCATGGAACTTGCCAACACTCGATTCTGCTCGGTGACAGCGTACGGTGTGCAAAGCTTTGGACACAATGTTGACAGCGTGTATTGTGGTGAGGATAATTTTTGTCCGTATTTTCTATGCCTCTTTTGTTGGTAAGCGTTTACCGGCGCAAGGACGCCTCATGGGAAGTACGCCGGAAGCAATTGTGCCTTTTGTCAGTGGTCAGCAATCGCTGTTTTTTCGTGTATAGGGAAATTAGTAACAGTTTTAGAAAAAAATTGCGAATTTGTTCTCCAATCATTTGGTTATAAGCTATCGTAGAAGAGTCTAACCATTAAACAGTGTAGTTGCGTTATGGTCCTGTTTGGTTTGGAAGAAATCTTAGTAATTCTAGAATATCTGGTGTTTTCATTCATATCATTTGATGCGGTTGTCACCTCAGATATCTAGTGCGAAACGAGTTCTCAACACACTCTCAACACACAGGTGCAACAACTGCATCGCGGTCTGCTGCAGACATCCTCAAAACTTCTCACGGTCTAGGGTCTATCAATCTAATATCCTGTGAATTTATAATTATGACCAACTCACTCGAGCCTGGCGAGTCCAACTCGTCACATAATGACAGTTCTGTGATTAAATACAAATCATCGGACGATACGCCAGCTCTGAAATGCTGATATTGATCTATCTAGATTTGATTTAGACTGCGGAAAATGCTTGAAAAAAAAAATAGAATAATTTTTAACTATTTTATACAAGAATTTGAAGATGTTTGAGGAACTCTTCATCTACAATTTGCTGGACCAAAATAATCTTGGATATTATTATATATATGCCAAACTGTGTTACCTTCTTATTTGATATGGTTTGAGGACAGATTTGCTTAGCTATCTTGGACCATACGAGGTTAGGACCACACTATGATAGCTAATTTACCGGGATGACTATTGATTACCAACATTCAAGGCAAAGACCACCAGATACATCTTGGACGACATTGACAGGACTTCCGGAATTGTTTATATCTCCAAACAGAAATTATTCAGGGTAGTTCCTATTATTGTATAATACTAAAAAGGCAGATAAAGTACAAAAAATAATCATTTCCATCTGGCTGCTATCCACTGACTATCTAAAAACAGCAATTTAACATCAACAAAAACGATAGTTTTTCTCTATCTAATAAATGCACACAACAGCAACGCAACGCAAAACCCGGAAACCGAGCCGATGCAATTTTCCAACGTTACTGCCTCCATTATATCCCATTCACCCCATCATCAACAGGGGACCTTTCATCGCGGGGACCCACTACCCCCTACACGCCTGGTGACTACATACGCTGCGTGAGATGTAATGAATTTCTCACTAAAACCATTAAACGCAACAGGGTGCGTGTACGGTGGCACACATGCATAACGATCGACTATGAGAAACGCAACCCTGCAGTAGGACGTATGGGATGCACATTCCGGTGCAACTAACAGCTCACGCAGGTATTGGAAAATAAATTTGCTTTCCAGGAGCGTTGCTGGTGGAATTTTGAGGTCACGAAAATAGCAGCAACAACAAAAAAAGGGCCGGTGCAAGACTCTTCTCGATGGTCGGAAGCGATTTTAATGTGCAAACATTAACTACAGCAAAGCCTGGGTCGGGTCTGGCCGGTATGTCCGGTTGCTGGTGTCGTTTTTTCTTTTTCGCTCGATGGTCGGAAGCGATTTTAATGTGCAAACATTAACTACAGCAAAGCCTGGGTCGGGTCTGGTCGGTATGTCCGGTTGCTGGTGTCGTTTTTTTTTTGGGGAGTTCAGAGGTAGATGTAGTCGAGGCAACCCTCCTCAAAGCTTGCTCCAACGTTGTTGTTTTATTCGACCGAAGGGAGCTGCTTGTCCCAATTTAATCCAGACACTAATGTAGTGCCCGGATGCATCTTTGGGTACTATAATTTAACTTCTCCCGGGTACACCATGAATGTAGGACGCCAACAAACTACCGGATGTGTGGAAAATGAACAAAGAAAGGTACACATCGATACAGTTTTGTAGTCCACTGTTTCTGGTGGAAAATTCTCGCCCAACAGCAGTGAGCTTACACTAACCGGGTGAAACGATTAAAGGATTTGTGTCCTGGTTTCGGTTATCGGTGTGCCTACGGCCAAGCTACCACACGACAGGTTTAGTAAAAGAATATAAAGTAAGGGACAAACAGCGACTGCGGGAAAACGGCTCAGCACTCGGGAAAAAGCAGGATTTGCTAATTACGCAACCATAAATCAGCAGCTTCCGCGCGTTCTAATGCTCGGTTTTTGTTGGCTCGCCTCGCCCAAGACAACCTGTATGCATAATTAATGTTTCTGTGTGATTTTAATACCCTGTTTTTTGGAGGTTGTTTATAACGAAGTACGGAAGGTTTTTATGTGGCATAATTATGCAGCCTAGTGAAGGAAGTTGTCGTGACGTATTGGAAGCCTCATTTCGCATCGAACGATGAGCAATGCCGCTTTCAAATGATGTACTGCAGACAAAAACGCCGTACGTTCAATTGATGTCATTATAAACTCGCCCTCCTTGAGCTTCGAGTGTCATCCTCATCATCATCATCATCATCGTAGTCAACTGCAGTCAAGCATTATTTACCGCACTCTGCGCGATGATTCTACAGGCGGTGATTGCTGCAGGCATTGCTCTAGCCCACGTTTGACTAGAACCGGAAGGTAGCATGTGGCTTGCGTTTGTGAGCATCAATTTCCTGCTTCTATCGTTCGTCCCGGAAAGGCGAACAAACAATGACTTGAACCTGCTTGCGGGCAGCATTTCCTACCCTTCGCCGTTGTTACACCGTCACCGTCAGGCACGGATTGGATGTTTTGATTTGCTGATGACAATGTCAACGCTGGCGGCTAGACGAGAGGGTGCTTGGTGTGTCTTGTTTAATCTGTATTCATTTCGTGTCACGTTGTCTGCCCATGCTGCGGCGGTGAGACGGTCGGATGCGAAGAAATCATAGACAAAGCATCACCGAGAAGACCAAGGTTGACATCCTGGCTGAAGGCGTTTCGTTGATGATTGCCGGGTGGCATCCATGCGATATGTCACACTAATCGGACGATTTACTTGGTCTTCTTAAATTTCGCCCGTTGTTCTTACTGCGCTGTGGAATCGATATAGCGTCACACATCGCTTGATCGCACGTGTCCTTTCGTCGATTGTTCCCGATCAATCAACACGGAAATCGACGCCCGATAGAGAAATATTTTACCACAGCTTGGTGATCCCGTTGTGACACTTTTTTCCTTTATTGCTTTATTTTGATTTGATTTCCGTGCGCCAACATTCTCATCAGCATTCCTGGGCGCAGTGGTTTTGCTTTTGTTGATTCGAGGCACGCCGTTTCGCACGGAACGGAAAGCCTTCGTTGTGGACAAGCGATATGGAGGACGAATAAGTAATATATTTTGTTGAGAAAGTTTTGCTTATACTTTTTCAAATATACTTGATTAAATAAAAGCTTTTGCCGTTTATTTGTTCCTTCATTATTTAACATTAAATACTTCTTATCCAATGGTAAAA
>KZ061576.1:126215-146503 GCA_002091835.1 Anopheles maculatus | reverse complement strand
CCTGCTGAAGAAAGGTGGGTCTTTTGGGCGAAACGATGCAGCCTTTTGCAATCGTGTTGAACAGCGTGTTTGTTCACGCATCGTTAACGCATCACGTTTTTCCACCTCTTGGGTGAGCGCATTAAATTTAAAAATGCATTCGAAAAAGAGCAACAGCAGAATTTCCTGGAAGAAGTGGGCAAATCCGGGAGCGTGATGAAGTCGAAAATTTATAAATTACCCCTTTTATTCGTTCTTTCTTTCTGGCTCTGTATTTCGTACCAAACCAAAAAACAAAACTGAGCGCGAGAACAGACGAGAAGACATGCCAGACGTTAGACGAAAAATGGCATTACTGTCAACGAGGGCCCGCACAGCACTGCAAAAGGAACAAAACCTGCCAAATGCGAAACAGCACAACTGCAACAACATATGCAACCGTTTTGCATTCGCTTTCACCATTGAGCTCATTCATTTGCGAAAGCGCCGAACGTCCGACTTTTAACGTGTTGACCATATATCTTAACAACTCCCGGTGTGTGTGTGTGTGCTGACAGGAACGGGGCGGGTCCCGACCATTGGCCCACAATCGGTGCCGAAATGTTCGCCAAATTTCCCACGAATGACGTGCGAACGGTGCTGGCTGTCGGTTCGGACGGACGCCGCAGTGCATTGTGATGAGTCGGTGGCGGGAAAGAAAATTAACAGCATCATGAATTTTGATTGCCCACAGCTAATGATGGGTGAAGCGGAATTATACAAGCGATTGCGAGAAGTAAATGGTGTTCGTGTTCGATGGCAAAGAAATTGCAAAAACAAATAAGGAGAATGATTCTTTTCCACCTCCAGCAAAGGATACTGGTCGGTATCAAACATCGATGAAATTGTGGAGAACAATTAATATTCCTTATTATTTTATCTACTTGAAAGTGTAAGCTATTATTTGCATACCTGGTAAGAAATGGTCTTCAATCTTAATACCGTTGTAGTTTGTACAGTGAGGGACACAACAGTAAGTTCGTCATAATATTCGTATTGAAGCTACTGCTTTTGATAACAATACTTTATTCAAAACATTTTACATTGAATATTCTTACTGAGTCTTCCGGAGTTTTTTTTTACGATTTCTCAGAGAGTTTTGTTCTCATTCCAAAGCTTTTTGACCAATTCTCTCAAATATATTTGAAATCTTCGTAACATTTTTGAAATACCTCTTTTCCTTTTTACAGTGTTGGGTAAATCTGATTCAGATTAATGAATCTGTATGAATGTTTTAACTGAATGAAAGACTCTAAATCTCTATTACAAAGATTCATGAATCCCCAAAAATTTAAGAATCCTCAAAGATCCCCCCGGCCCAAATCCAAGAGGGTCTCGTAGTTGAAGAGCCCTCGCAAGAAAGCTTTTGCACGAAGAGGCCGCCAGCTACAACCTCAAGGACTTCAGATGGGTAGTTCTGCCACCATCTGAGGCCAGAAAAGCGACTGGCACACATCGTTGTTACCGTGCAGAACATACAACTATAAACATGCAAAGGGACATGGGAAGGAATCAAAAGATGATTCCCATCTCTTTGACGAAGTCGAACAGAATCCGCGAGAATCCGTAGTCCTTCTGACCCAAGATGGCGCGTATCAGCCCTCCAGGGGATCTTCCTAATGCCCGAACGGCTGACAGTAGTCCAAGTGTTGCCGCATCGAACTCCACGCATGACCAGAGGATGTGATCAAAGTAAACCAAAACATTCATATGAAAACAAAGATAATACGAGAAAGCTTCATAAATCTTCAGATAGAAACCGATTAAAATGCCTTGGATAGACTCTATTATATATTCCCACGAATTTTTAAATGGTTTCAGAATTACAAAAATATCAAATGACATATTAGCTACAAACATCTTACAAACATAGAATGTAAAATAAAAAATCGATTTGTTGAATGTCAGTTTTACATGCTCTCTTTAACGTTTTCACAAAATTATTTACTCTTAATACTATGCCCGACACTGTAATTGAGATTAAACATTATTTTCGTTTCATTTACCTAAAACATTTTTTAATGAGTTTTTGCTGATACTACATTATGTCTACACTAACAACGTCTATTTGTCTTGCAAGTTCTGATGTTATTGATATGATAATCAGCAAGTTATTGCCATTAAACCATTCTTCATATTGCTATTTTTAAACCACTTATGGATGTTCTCGAAACGTTCGAATCCAATCATATCTCTGAATATAATTTCTTTCAATACAATTTCCACCATTTCCTGTTGATCTCTCAAAAGAAAATCCAATTTTGTGCTCTTGTGAGCTTCCGCCGTCAACGTCCAACGTCCAACATTCAACGACAAACCAAGTAATGATGTACTGCTGATTGTTGCTGCTTGATTTGCCACACCGAAGCACCAAAACGCTTCCTGTTGATGAACCGGTTAGTGCAAGAAGCGCCAACGAATGCAGAAAAATACCAGAAACTGACTGAATAATCGAACAACTTTGACTCTAATCTAGTTTGAGTTCATTTTTCAGACTACTGTTAGGTACTGGTGCTGGGGGTTTTTCGCTTGCAATACTACTCAGCCCACAGCTGCTCCAAACGTAGCATCCAATTTCGGTTGACGCACAGGAAATTTATTTTATCGCAACTATTCCTCCAGCCAGCGGTACGTTGGCTCTCTGGCAAGCGATAAATAACGTCTCGGTGTTTCCTTCGTATTGGACTGCTGTAGCGGACGGATAAAGGGAGTCGACTGAGGGTAAGGAGATCTGTGGCATCAGTAGCGACGGTTGATTGAAGAATAGGAAAACATCTCATCAATCATTTCTATTAAATTTATTACATTCTTGTAACTGATCTATTCTTTGCCTTCACGCGTCGCACTGTAAGCGCACTGAAGAAAGGACACCCGATCCGCACGCTTCCCAGGATGCTGGAACCATTCAAGATTTTCTCTTTCATCGGCTTCCTCTTGATCACTTGCAGCTCCACTCTCACTCACTCTCTTCGCAAGCATCCGGTTCCGGGGACGATGGGAACCACCCCTGCTGGTGTGTGTGTGTATATCCAAATTTGATTTTTATCCTTTCGTGTCCAGGCATGCTGCAAGCACGCTTATCCTTCGAACTCCACTCCAGCAGCGTCCTCCAGCTCCAGTACAGCCGAGTAGAGTGATATGCAAGAAATTCGTTTCCTTCCACTGCTTCAGCACAACTCAACACCCCGTGATTCTGGGAAATTTGTATCCCTTTTTTTCTCGCTCGGCAGTCGCTACTCGATGCCTTTCTTCCGCATTGCGTTGTGCCTTTTTTTTCTTCGCGTGCGAAATAGTATCAGACATTCTTTTCGTTCCCGGTTTGATGGCACTTAACGAAAGAAAACACCACGTTCCGGACATCCCGTTGGTACGGCGTACGGCGTCGCCTCCTGGAAATGGGTTCCGATTATTGTGTCTCGAAGCATCTAACCACCGTCTCGATTGCAAGCCGTGGAAGAAATGAAGTGTTAACGACACTTGAACCATTTGATAACGGATTAATGTCTCGATGGAATAAGCTTCCGTCGCGGTGGGCTGGTTCGTGATGCTTGAGTGTGAAAATTACCCAACCCCAACAGCGAAAAGATTGACGATTGAACTGGGCAAAGCCGACGGTGTGATGACGGTTCTGTGTAATGATTATTTGATGAGAGCACATTTGCTGCCTTCTGTCTGCCTTTCCTGTCTGGTTCGGGTTTTTGTAGAGATGAAAATTAATTCAAACAGCTTCGAAAGTCAAAGTCTGATTAAGGGTGATTAATTTTGCTGATGCGATGAAATGCGTCCGTCAATAGCAAACAGGGAGAGGGCCCTTATTTTGTGAATGGCGTTCGAAGCGCAAAGAAATTCTTGGAATGAGTCTTTTTATTGATTGCTGCGGTGGCGTTAAGCTAGATATTAATTGGTACGTCTTCCCGAGCGTGTTTAATGTAGTCTGAAACAATTGTTTTCATAGAAAATCATTGAAAAGAAATTTTTTGTTCGGAAAATATGTAGAAAGCCCTTATCAATGGATTGATATTTTAAACGATATTCATAGTTTCATCATTTATGAATGAGGTTTTTATGAAAAATATAGTCAATCAGTAATGTTTTGGAGAATCTCTTCGTTACCAAAATTTATGCACAAATATTCATACCACCTAAGAAGCTCTCATTAATTGTTTTATTAAAAGATACAGATTTGATGACTGTTTAATACCACTTTAACCAGAATAAAATACGAAAATCATTTTTTTTTTATAATTTAAAAAAAGCTCTCTTTAACTTAATAGTTTGCTCGCACAGAAGCTTTATTACATTTAGAGACCGGGAACGCTTGTTAGACATTCTCTGCATATGACACCAAGTCCAATACTTAATGATGGTTTTCCCATTAAACCATTCAATTAACTGACATCCATCGTTGAAAATCTGATCTTTAATGATTTATTTTTCAAAACTAATTTTGCATTAAAAACCATGGCATCCCATGGCATCTCTTACAAATGAACAAATCATCCAGAACATCACACTTTTCGTAATTTACATGCCTATTTTAATAATGGTAGTATTAAAAAATCAAATAAATTTTATACATCAGCTCAGGATTATAATTAGTAGTTGAGTACTCCGCCAAAAATTTAGCATTGGCTCAATAACTAAACACAAGATCTAAATCAAATTACGGATATATTTAGTGATGGATGCTTGGTTCGGCAGACACAAACTTCGCGAAGTTGTAAAGCCTAGAGAAGATGCCAACTGTTTTAGCTTAATAAGCTTTTCTTTTGTAAGTTTTTGAAACACTTGTAGAGACTGGGAACGCTGACGATCAAGCTCTATAACATCGAGTTGAGTACTGAATTTAATTATCGTTAAAAAAAACTCTCTCTACTGATGATTTTCCATAAGTTGGAAAGATAAGAACAATCAGTATACTAAATTCAATAGTTTGCCAAAACTCCAAGTAAAAAGATATAATTATAAATTTTCTAGAATTGTTGCATTCACTTAATTTCATTCTTGAAATTCCCAACAGCATAATACAGGAGCAATTTTTCATTAACCCTATTTTGACCGGCTAATAACAAGAATCAAACTCTATGCAATATTAATTTATTCCAAATAATCTTAAACACCGGCTCGAAACACCATTCACACGCCTGTTTTACATCGTACCAATTATTCCGCGATGATTGCGAACGTTTTCCCCCTACTAATCACAACATAATTTCCAAACTCATACAACAACAAATGCCACCTAAACTCACGTGCATTAAACTGCCATCCGCGTAACGCAATTATTCATAGCAACCCGGCTCCATTAATCTTTCGACACAACCTAAATCACCACCAAACGAATCGGAATAATTTAATCGGTGCCGCTGGCGGTGGTTTTAAGGGGAAAATCATGAAATCTAATTTTCCTGCACGCAAAACAATATTTAAGGTCAGGCCAATAAATGGAATCAGCACGAAGGAGAGACCGGAAATGGCGATCCACGGTACCCAATAGTGGAATGGATCGGAACGCATCGCTAAGGCGATTGAGTGATTTGAAGGATAATGCTTTGAGGTTTAATGAACCACTCCGATTACTTTATTGTGTGGCGTTGCGTTAGTGCGTCTTAAACCTGCTGGAAAGCGGCAAAGAAAACAGAGATGTTCCAATTCCACTGCACATTCCGGTGGTTCGCGTGCCAACAGCTCATAAAGCCCCGACAGCTATTGAATGCGGCTTTCCATGACGGTTCCGTGGAAAAAAAACCCCCGGTGAGCTTCCGATAAACATTTACCGAACGCTCCAGCGAATACCTTTTTCGACGCTTTTCCAAGAAACCGAAAGCTTATCTCGGTTTCGGTTGTTAAAAAGCCATGAACAAAACGTCATAGAGAAGAAATTGAGTAGTAAGAATAGAGTCGTTTTTTTTCTCTCACACACACGTACACGAAAAAGAAGTTCTCGATCGCGTGAGTAAATACGGCGGCTTAATGGTGTCGATGGAAGAACGGTGGAAAGAACAGTCAGCTTTCGACACAACGAATATCGTTCCATTTTTCATGCGTGCACATGTAAATACACTCCTAACAGATGGCTTTAGGGGTGGTTGGTTAAACAATTTCACCAAAGAATGTTAGATTGAGCGGGTTATTGTACCCGAGTTCCATGTTTCCCAGTAACGAAAGTAATGGATCTCGAGTCTCGTTTTAACACCCGAGAAAACTCTCGTGGGAAAAATATGCTCCCCCTTGTTTGCAAGAAAAGAATTGTCCCGGTGGTGTTATTTGTTTGTCTGATTAATGCATTTCCGGTTTGGCAAGTTGTCAGCCGGTAGTAGCTCGCTTGCCATTTTGTTTGGCAAGCGTTCGTTGAACTCAATACCAAGACAAACGAACAAACGAACGGGCTGACTGGCTGCTTAATTAAACACAAACACTACATCAATCGGAAACTCCGGAAGCGACAGGCGCCGCACAAGAAAACGCCCCAAAACTGGATGAATGACGGATAATAAATATACTATACACGCGTACGCATGGCGTAGAGCTTTCACCATGAACGATTTGTTGAGAAATGTTTTCCTAAGCGTGTGCGTATGTGTGGATATCGGATTTACACGCAGTGGCGAAACGATTTCCAGCTTATGGCATGTAATATTTTAAGCCCCTTTTTTGTGATTCAGAAGAAAAATTAAGTTCAGTACGATTGAAGTGTTTATTGTACGATCTTTTCTGTTCTTCTAAGTAAAAAGGTTAATTTTAACAAAAATACTTTCTTTATTGTAGTATAAAAAATCTTTTATTAATTCGTTACTATTCCTTATCTATTTATATAGAGAGATCATTATAAGAGAGCCACTCATAATCAAAACACGTATGAAAAATATATTAGTGAAGTCCTTATATAACATTATTATTAAGTTTTATCGTGAAAGGATTTAATTTGAGCTACGTAGAATAGTTTAGTATATCAATGTGAAGCTAAAGTTTAATGTCTTTCAGATTCTAGACTTTAACAAAATTAGTACTAACTTGCTGCTAAAAAAAAACAGTAAACAACCTGGTATCACTACACGATTTATTAGTACGAAGAAACTTAAATTTATTGTATTTTGATCCTACAATCAAACCTGTCATCATGCCTTATCTGTCAAATCTCGTTAATAAAAATATAATGATCGTATGTTTAAATTATCGTAATCCGTATTCGGTAGAGCAGTATTAACTAGAATAATATAGCATACCTTTAGGCGTTTTTAAACTACAAATCATAAAGATATGTTAACCGTCTCAAAAACGATTTAGTCTCTTTACTAATCGATCAATAGTAAGGACTGGCAATTCGGCTACGTATTGTTAAGAAGACTTGTACGATACTATATGGCCGCCAGCACCAGGCATATTGTACAGACAATGAAAAAGCTAAAGAAAGAGATGAAAAGAGAGAGAACATTGTCAAGTTACAGGTTCTATATTACTTTTAACGTAAAGATAGATACCTTTGGACTATCAACTGATAAAACGATTAAAACTAACTACGTAGTAATAGAAAATGAAGCAGCTGGTCAATTATTATATACCTTTAGGCGTTTTTCTTTATCATTAACTCCCAAAGCTATGCAAACCATGCTCCGAATCCATTTATATTATTTACCATTCGTCCAATCAACCAGTGCTTGCGTTTTACTTCTGCGAAATCAATTTCTTATGATCAAAAGTAAATTGTTCGGTAAAACATTAAACGGATCCATTAGATAAAAAGCACCATCAAAAAAACGCCCAATTCATCATGGTTAATGTGCAACTGCTCAGTCGTAAAATATGACCCCAATTTTTCATTCTAACCCCACCCCGACAAACGAGCCAAAGAGCAGCATAATTAGTACATCAAATCGAAGCACCATTCGTGATTAGATGAGGTGGAATAATGAAGAGAAATTCATCTTTTATGCAGCAAAGATCGTCACTTCGTCGAAAAATCGTCAACCATTACCTCATCAGGGGGGGCGAACGTGCCGAAGTTTTCGCTCGTTTTTTGTTTGTTCGCTCTCTTGTTGCACAGCACTACCTTTCATGTTGCGTAGGATGACTAGGGCACGGTGAGTCCTCACCTCACTCGACGACGATGTCTCGACACCGACAAAGCGTAAGACGGAATGACACTTAAGTACGATAATAAAATTCATAATGCTGTGCGTTTTATGGTGTCGCGTGTTTTGTCGCGATGGGTCGTCGGTGGATCGGGATAGAGTGGTTTTCGGACAGACAGAGACCACTCTTATTTTAGAATCTCTCGGCCCAGAAGAACAATAGCGCAAACGGATGCAAACGGCAAAAAAGACGAGCTGCATTCGGGTGTTGCTGGTGCTGTAATCATACTTCTCGCGTTGCATTATTCATTCCGCATTTTCACATTCAATCAAACGATGCAAAATAATATCGTGCTGCTGCTGCTGCTGTGTGCGTCCAGGATATTGCAGAGCTGCCGAGGACAGTGACACTTTTGCTTTTGTACACATAAAAGCAAAAGGTACAGAAAAATCGAAACCCGATTTTCCGTACCGTCAAGCGCTTTTTAGTCCAAAGAGTCAACGATGTCGTGCGAATCTCTTTAGCACGTGTTTATCCGATCGCGGTTGAGGGGGAGGTTTGGATTGGTTTGGGGTGTTGCAGTGGATCGGTTTTCCTTCTCCGAACTGTCCTCGTTCTCGGGCCAGTTGCGATTGGATTCGATTGATTCGGTTTTGGGTTACAGCTGCAGCACCGGTTCATTGCTTTTCCATATGCAAAGCGCTCGGGTGACAGCAACAATTGAGCTACTTGGAAAGTTCAAATCGTGTGTTGGAAAATGGTAAACCATGTGGGGGGAGGATTAACTGCTCCCAACACTAGCAACTGCACCACACTGCAAACCACTGTCGGGCATCGTTTGCGGATGCACCGAGCACTGGCAGCTAGCTACGTGATTTTTTTTAACTCAGAATGCAAAATCAATCGACATGCAGCTGTTGCAGTGTTCGTGGTGTATTGATGCTGCTTCTTCTGGGAATTACATTCTCCTCCAGGGATAGGGAAAACAGCAGAACAAGACGTTTTGAGGTTATTTGCATTTTTTAAAACGGTCGGACATTGTGTCGAACGGGTTTTTGACAAGCGAACGAACCGAAACAAGGCACATTTTGTTGTGTTGTAAAGCGCAAAGGGATGGAACCGAGTTTTTTGGGAAATGGGGTTGTGAATTTGAATCGAATTTACATGCATTTTGGGAAGTATGAGTATAAAGTATGATAAAGACACTGATCGTGGTTGTTTGGTCATACCATTAAGCTGTTGGACACACAAAATGGTCAGTTTTTATACTTCCTTTTCCCTTTTCCCTACAAAATGGATTACTTCTTGCTTAGGAGAAATAAAGTATATAAATTGTATTAAACTAGCCATAGTATAATGTTCTCCAGAGAAATTCCGATTTATTCCAATATTAATGAGACTGTTCTTCTGCTCGATTCTTATCATTAAAATACTGTTAATGTGTTTCAATATCTTCATTTGAAATATGTTTCTTCACAACATAAATTGTTTCACCTTGACAAGACACAAAATTGCACAAATTAATGCCCTGGTTGTTTGACAAGCTGGCAAATCTCACTCAATCGTAAACAAAATGTGTCTGGGCCACATGTGATCCATTCTTTTCGAAATAAACATCTTCGGTACCAATAGTTTTACTTACCCGTAATACAAAAATGCCCAGTTCCATCTTCTTTGCATGATGTACACAGTCCAACCCGAAAGAAGTTGGGTAGCTCAGCGGAAGTTGAAACATATTGCCCACCAAAACGGAACGCTAAAGCACACCACCCAACTAAATTGTGAATGATGTGTGCAGCTCCCATACGCCGCAAGAAAGACGGTCCCATTCTGCTGCCACCGGGCTGATTATGATCTCGCCGCAGTCCTCAAACAGTCCTAAGTTCTGTGCTGTTGAGGAAGGAAGCGTTTTATTTCCATTTTTTTCCCCCTACGTTCTACACAACACACCACAATCGCTCGGCCAAAAGTATTCGCGCATCGTGCCTTTGCCTCAGCGAAAATGACAGCGATGTGTTGCTTCGACGCTGCGGTGTGTGTGTGCGTGTGGCGCTGCATGCGCGGGTGTAACATAACTTTTTATGATTTACGAGCCGCTATTTTTCACCTAACCCAAAAGCAAGCACCACGCAACAGTCGGGGGTAGTGGCCTTCGCGAGCACAAATAGTGTGTGATCTGGCAATGGCCGAAAACGGAAGAGTGTGCTTACTGGCGGCAGCGTGGGAGGGTAGTGCACGGTGAAGCTGCATAGCAAATGGTTTATTTTTATAGCGGCGGTTGACATTTATGGTCAATTAGTTTGGATTATAGTGATTTTCACGGTTTTACCATCGCGCGTTTCCTGCACGCGCTTTCCACCGAGCGCCTGTTTCTTGGTTGGTGGCGTTATTGGATATTCGCGTACGCCATCTACATAGGCGCACGAATGGTAAGTGAGATTTTATGAAGCTAAAGGAGTACAACTATCTCCCGGACGTTGGTGTGACTTGCTCGTATGGGGTTTTTCGCATGTGGGAAATAATAAAGAACTGACTGGTTTATTTTTTCCTCCGAAAACAGCTCTCAAAACTCGTTATTAATTCTGGACGCGTACACTCACACTGCTAGACGCGAGTCGAAAGAGTCGTTGCCCTCGTTTTCCCTCACGAGTCGCAGGGAAGCGCAAGAAAAATCGGTTGGAAAAATAAAGCTTGAGGAAGGTCAGTTCAATGCATTTTCTTTCACATGCTGTTACAGTTACAGCTTTACGAGGAGCGTCATCCCAACGGTCAAAGATCACGTGTTCACACGTGATGGTTCACATGAGTGTGTGTGTGTGTGTGATATCACCTCATATCGATTCGAAATGCATTTACAATTTGACTTCATTTTCTCGCAATCCCGGCACCACCGGGACGCACTGGGAATAATGCAACACACACAGCTATTATCCTGATTTTTCAGCATATCATCCTCATCGGGTGTGTTCAAATCCTGACGCTCCGAGTGCTGGAGGTTAAAGAACCGTTTAAAGGGCGGAAAAGCGTGCACTCGTCGCCGTGGGTGGTGAGATTGACATCGGCACTCCGTTCCGGAACGTAGCGTACGAGAGCGAACGAGAGAGATTGTGAGGTTTGAAGTTGAAGAGTTCGCTCGATGGTCGATTTCCGCAATAGTGCTTCCTTCTTTCCGGATAAAAATGATGATGATGAAATTATTATGATCGTACCATAAGCGAACGAATCTAGCGAAGGTGGCCATTTTTGTCGTTACATGGTGGCAGTGCTTATGCGCTACCGGTCATTGTGCAGTTCCGTGATACGGCTCACCATCCAAAGCGGTTCGGAAGTGACGTCTAGCTCGAGCTGATGTTCCGATGACTTCCGACACTTGTGCGGTCCTAAAGTTCAACTCATTTTGAGCGGCGTATGATATGGGTATGGCCATAGAGATACGCCGGAAGGAATGCGTGTACATGATCCACCGGGGAACGCACACAAACCCCACCCGACTGTCCCGGTGACCTGATGTCCAGTGTTTTATGTAGCGTAAATTATGCTTTCCGCTTATTTGAGCTTGAAACAATGGCCAGCGGGATTTAGTCCGCACGTAACGCGATGCTTGCGTACGTCCGTGTGTCCATTGCGTTCGTGTGTGTGTGTGTGTGTGTGTGTGTTTTTTTTTAAACACCGCCAGCATCACCAATGGTCCACAATGTCCATGCACACTCCGGTATGGGTACGGTGTCTGTCTACCGAACGATAATGGATGGGACCTCTTGCTCAATGACAAGTGAAATTTGATCTAGTTTTGATATCGATTTCGGTCACCGTGTCCTTCGGTGTTTGCCATTGTTTCAGCAGCAGCAGCAGCAGCAGCAGCAGCCGTATCCTTGTGACAGTTTCATAAATAAATGATAAATATGTGTGCGGCCAGCTTGTGCTTGGTTTGCGCTGACTTGGCAATGTGCTAACGGGCGGTATTTGTTTTGCTGGAATCTCGATTTGACAGCAATCATGAAATGATGACGAATCGTTGTAATGATTCGATTCTGACACAACTGTGCCACTGGTAAATGGTGCGTGAAAACAAATGTCAGGCGTTTTTTTTTTAAACACCGCCAGCATCACCAATGGTCCACATTGTTCACGCACACTCCGGTACGGGTACGGTGTCTGTCCACCGAACGATAATGGATGGGACCTCTTGCTCAATGACAAGTGAAATTTGATCTAGTTTTGATATCGATTTCGGTCACCGTGTCCTTCGGTGTTTGCCATTGTTTCAGCAGCAGCAGCAGCAGCAGCAGCAGCCGTATCCTTGTGACAGTTTCATAAATAAATGATAAATATGTGTGCGGCCAGCTTGTGCTTGGTTTGCGCTGACTTGGCAATGTGCTAACGGGCGGTATTTGTTTTGCTGGAATCTCGATTTGACAGCAATCATGAAATGATGACGAATCGTTGTAATGATTCGATTCTGACACAACTGTGCCACTGGTAAATGGTGCGTGAAAACAAATGTCAGGCGTTAGGTGAAAACAAATTGTATCGAACTAAGTTGTGGCATAAAACTAATACGATATTGCATTCAAATCAGTTCCGTTTAGTACTTCAAATATGTCAAAAATTAATATGGACCGTGGTAGAACACAAGTAATGATCAACTTTTTTTGGGACTTATTTTGGTCTCCGAGAGCTGTGATAGGTCAATAGTTGTTAGCAACGTTCTTAAAAAATTGCATAAATTCAGGCGCTTATTAAATTACGTTTTGTGTCCCAAAATCATCATAAGGAAGAAATATACTAAATATTTTCAAACAAGAATAGTAGCTATTACAAACAAGTCACCTAAACTACCAGCATCTAGCCCTCCAAGACATTATCAACACCTAGATGTATGCAATTTTTTTTTCAATTCAAGAATTAAAAGCGAACATTATTGATTATTTTCACATATTAAGACATTAGAATCAATCATCATGCCACTCAATTCTGGGGAAAAATTATTTTAAAAAATCTCCTAAAACGCTTCTTCGATCAATTTCTCTATCGAAATCCTGAAGTTAGGTATTCTATTGGTTTTTGCAATTTTTTATGAGTTATGTGGACGATTTAAGTTCTTTTTACTTTCCCAGGGGATTTTATAACCTTAAGCTACAAGATTACCCGTACGCAGGACTGACTATCCAGCTACGGGTATAACTAAGTCACAGAGAGCTAGCAATTGCTAGCAGGCCAAGACCTACGGAGGTTGTAGTGCCAGAGAAGAAGAAGAGAAGAAGAAGCTACAAGATCTATTAAGATTATCAAATGCTCAACTATTTGAACTCATCTATTTGAATAACAAATAGTTTCAATTTACTGTAAAAAGCATTACTTAACAATTGAATAAACTAATTGCCTATATTCAGGCGTGTTCTCCAGCACATATTGATGCAATTGCTGTTTGACGAGACGATGGAGATATAATAAAAGTTTTACTTTTTTTCGGATAACATTCCATATCTGCCGGTCCGAATATTTATCCTGCTATATTTGATCTCACGCTCTTAATTAAACACAAAATCCATGAATTGCACGAAACAATACGCCCTCCATAATCACTTGAATGTATTTTTTTTTGCCTTCTAACAATTAAAACCTCCACCGTAAGTCAAGCCGGTGCTTGGCAACGAATTTCCATTTTAATGATTTGTTTACAAACCGGCTGGCCGACTGGCCGAGAGTGCTTGTGCAAGTTGCAGCGCGAAACCTTTTGAACGATGGAACGCAAAAATACAACCCGCGCATGGCCCGCTGGAAATAATTAAAATAGATAGACGAGCACCACAACGGCTGCAACCTTAAAGCCCAATTATTTCCAATGACCCTCAGCACCGGTTCGCAAACGGACGGTAGCAAAACAGAAGTACCGAGCCCAGTACACTTGTAATCAATTCGTCCTGCAGTCCTCCGGCTGGTGTACAGATTCGTATTTTTTTTTGAACAAAAAAAGAATTCACGATCCACTGGACAGCAATGCAGTTGTGGTGCTGTTTTGCAAAACCCCCGAACTCCATACCAAGGCTCCAATTTTAATTTGTTTGCGAGAAGAAATTCCAACCCCGACGGGGTGACCGGTGACATCTTCATCCCCGGACATGGTTGGACATTTTGCCGTCGTAATAGAATCTTTTCATCAACCAGTTTGTGCTTTCTCCCGTTTGTCCTGGTGTCCCGGTTGT
Organism: Anopheles maculatus; assembly: GCA_002091835.1. Taxonomy (NCBI): domain Eukaryota; kingdom Metazoa; phylum Arthropoda; class Insecta; order Diptera; family Culicidae; genus Anopheles; species Anopheles maculatus. The sequence continues at coordinate 132,206 of KZ061576.1, read as the reverse complement.
AGCTGCATTGTAGTTTTATTTCAATTCTGCCACTCCAAATGTCACTACAACGACGACGGCACATTGAAACAAATAGTCTTTCGGTCTGGTGAGAAAATACGATACATTTCATTCGCACCCGGCAAATCGGTACACATTGCACCGACAGTTTTTTTCTCCCCTGTTCCAAATGTGTTCTAGAAAGTTGTGTTGTTGAAATTTGGCGCAGTTCTTATCCCCGAAAATGGAAGGCGAAATCTTCATCCAACCAGTGTGTGGGAGAATTTCAATACCACGGCCACTAGTTCATCCATGAAACGAAAGTTTCTTTTTTCTGTGAATGGCAATTTGGTTTTCACTGTGCTCTTCGGTTCGCTTTTCGTTGTATTACCCGTGTGTCAGTTGCGGAAAAGTTCTTGATTCCCGTCGTTTGCTCGCGTCTGATTCGGTAGACGCTGTGCAGGGACGACCTCCCGGCCGTCATCATCTGCCCAGCACAGTGCAGATGGTCAGAGAGAGAGAGAGAGAGAGAGAGAAAGAGAGTTAAAGGTAGCATGATGCAGATCATGAATAACATGGCCAAGACTAAAACAGACACAAACAAAAACTAGGAATTCGAGAAAAAAAAGAACAGACCCCAAAACTAAAACCCGTAAGCATTACAGGATAAAACGATTAGGGCGCGCCAGGACTGCACAAGACACACATCGTTTATGTAACATCAACGAGCAAAAGAAAAAAAGAGGTCTCTATGTGTGTGTGTGTGTGCTAGACGTCCTGTTTCACTATTTACCCACATCGGAGCAGCTAGCTAGCTTCACCGAAACCGTCAAGCGCAGACATTTCTCGCCCAGCGACTGGCACAGGCTGAAGAAAAGTGAAAGTTTAAGCAGGCGGGATTTGGTCGGGCTATCTTCGGTGGTGCTGCTGCTTCCATCATCCTGTTCACTTTTCGATCCACTGCTGCAATTTGCTCGAGGACGTGGTGGCTTGCCGAAATTGGCAAAAATTGCCCAGACAGCAAGCACCAGCAGCAGCGGCAGTGATGGAATGCAGACATCATCAAACAGCTTCAACAGGACCGTAAAAATGTTCACCCCACTGCTTCTCTTCCCCTTCTTCCGCCTCTCACCATCCAATAAAATGCAGCAGTAATCGGTCGGGATTGGTCGGTATGATGGTTTGATGAATTTTCTAACAATCGATCGATTCGATGGAGGCGCCTGGTCGGTTTCACCGTACACGTGTCCCCGGTGGAAGTTTGTTGCGGATCTGGCTGCGATTTGCGTGCGGATGGAGAGGGATATGGAGAAAAAAACCCGAAAATCCATAATGTGCCCGAAGCAATGATGCCAATTGTCCCACATAATGGGTGCCCCGTAATGTCTCGGATGCCGTTCCGATGCACATGTCGCAGAATCGGGTCGAATGTGTCGGAATTCCGATCGGAATTGGGCCGTGTAAAAAGGCCGTTGGGGGTTCGGTAAAGAAAATGGAGCAAAAAAGGAACAACTGGCGGCTTCTGTAACGTCGCTAGCGGGATGCTGTGATATCATCCTGGTTCGGTATCGGTAACAGTTAAGCTTGCTCGCTCGCCTGCTAGCGGCGATGGCGTTTGTCCTAGATATGCCATTAACAATAGCATTTCAGCGGAATGTCGTGCATTCTTAGATTCCGTATAAATTGCTTTTCTTGCCGTTTGCCGCTCTAAAGCGGTGGTACGGTGCGCCAATCGCACACAGGGACAGGAAGCGCGCCCCGGTACACTCCGGGGTCTCGTCATCATTCTTGTGCAAATTCAGTGCGCTGCGTTATCGATGCTCGCGCCACTTTAGCGCCATTGATTTTATCACACTCTGGCCCTCATGGCCCGAGGAAGTGAGGCTGACTGTTGCATTCCTCGTTGCCTGGTTGGTTCATCGCGTGTTCCTCTCCGATAAGAGGATTTTTCTGCCGCCTCGTACGCTCCCATTCGCTTGCCCACAGCTTGACGATGATCGTGCTGCTTTTATGGCTCGTCGATGCAGATTTCCATGGAATAATATTTACCGCACTGCCAGTCGTTTGCTGCACAGGAAGAAACGTGGAACAATGGAATGAATGTCGTTCGAGAGTTTTTCCTTGCGTTCTTCCACTACCGTTGGCAATCTTTCTCGTTACACGGCACTTACAAGTGACATTAGTTTTCGTACCATTATTTTTATAGCATGTTAGTCAGCTTTTCTGTACTACGAGTACTACCGCACTGGGAATGGTACTTTTGTGCCAGCAAAGAAAGATTGTAGAGTGGCATAGAATGTAACTAAAAGAATAGATTGGTCCGAGGTCTGTAGAGCGAGGGAGAGAACCCACAAATGGTTATTGTTCACATTTGGTTGGTAGCTTTTAAAATGAATGATGTAACGTGTTCTGTCTTGCATTATTAGTCTATTGCATGTTTTATGAAGTTTTAAAGTAGAAATTACGTTTAAAGCAAGGAGAAGCTGTCGAAAACATGTACAAGTCTAATTACGATAAGCAAATAGCATAGCTTTAGGCGTAGAAGCTAATGCCTAAAACTATGCAAAGTAACAATTGAAAATGTTATTAAATCTTTAACAAAATATTGAATTGTGCTGTGAAACTAAGAATTCAATACATTTGGTTGATTGGATTAAATGAATACACCTTAAATTATGAACAGATCCTTTAGGGTGTTTTAATTAAAAATTGCATAATGAGTCCTCTTCAATGCTTTAACAAGTAGCTAGTGTCTTATTTTATATGTGGAAAATTGTTCAATATTAGAGTTTCGAGTTATAATGATACCTTAACTTATGCAATCTGCATTACAAAATGTCATTAATTATTGAGAATCAATTTGCTGGCTCTATTTCTCCATAATTTCTACCATCCAATGATTTTCTTTTCACTTTTAATAAATATTTTTCATTTGTAAAAAAATTTGAAAATATTTATTCCATTTTAAGCAAACAAAACGCTTGGTAAAAGTAAGAAAAAGCGTAATCATAAGTGACGATTGAGATTGCTACTATAACTAATTCAATAATGTTTCCAAAACACCACACATTTTTGACTCTGGAACTCTAGAAAATCATTTTTACCTATTCTTTGACACATATAACTGTAATTTTCTATATAATAACTTAATTATCAAATATCAATTTAGTTGCAAAAAGATTGGAAACAGGAAAACATTAAAATAAATTCACTAGCTGCTAAGAGCAATACCAAAATAGCTCATGATGATAGGCAAATTGCATAACTTTGGGCGTTAATTACTAAATTGCACATTCCAGTAGCGCGATCGTAATCGATGCCAAAATTGGATCAATCCTCGTTACAAATCGTTCATAATCCTCTAGAAACATGTTTGCTTGTTCTATTAAACGCCACTTTACGAAAACTTTGAACGATTATAATCTCGCTCAAATTAATCCATCCATTCCAGTCAAAACAATTCGAACGACTTAATATTTTCACACCACAAACTCATTCCGTACCAACCGAAACCGAATAATAATTCAATTACATCTAACAGTTGAAGCTTCACCAAGCACCCCCGATTGCTGCAGTGCAAACCCGCCGAACTGTGCGCTGATTGCAAATTCATTCGAGTCGAAGTTTTCGGGTTCGACCAAAATTTGCAAAACAATTTACAAACAATCGTCTGCACATCGCATATCGCTGCAAAACTTTAAACATAATCCCGCTGCGCAACGACGCGACACCCTTCGTACAAAAACCTCACGCGAGCAGCGCTCCAACTTGAATTAGCAAACTTTCTCTATTATTTCTGCTGGACGCCAACCTCCGTCGCAAGAAAAACATCTCGCATCGTGTGTGTGAGGCATGGGATGAGCACTGGTATGGTGGGTTGGTGTGACAAATCTTACTGTAAAGTTGGTTGGTATAAGCGGTCCGTCGTGCTGCACAAACGACTAAAACAAATACTTCAAGTGCTAAATGTGCATTAGCAATCGTGCATGCTGCGAAGCGCTCGCAGCACGAACCGAAAGAGGCAGGCAGCCCTTATCAATTTGCTGCAGTAAATCATTTCACAAGAGCTTGATGCTTTTTTGACACACCGTGCCGCCGCAGAAGAAGCAACACTATACCGTCGCCTAGGTGCAAGAAAACCACATTCACGTGCGCTACTTCTTACAAACACACACACACACTTGATGCATGCTGTGAGTTACAAACAATGCTCCAAATTGGAACACATGCATGCAGCGCGAGCATCGAGAAAGATTTATTCAAGATGATGCCACCGCCAGCCAGCATCGCCAAATGCCGATTTGTTCGTGTCGATGCACAACACCACAACTCCACCCAAGAAAAGTAGGGAAAGTTTTGCACTCAAAATGCATAAATGCAGGCGAAGCGGTTTTGTGTGCGCTGTGCACTTGAGAAGAAAGTTGGTCACCGGGGCGCTTCTTTAGCATAAAGCTTGGAAACCTTCTTTTTGAAATTCAATTTTTGCTTTCGTCAGCCTGCTATTTGCAGTGGCGTGTTTGGTGAAGTTAGGCGAACGATGAGCAAATAGTTTGCTGGTGATCGGTTTCTTTTGCAGAGCTTTTTAATACGACTTAACTGGAGGACTTTTTGATAAGATAAATACGTTCTTTAAAGTTATTTCCACACATTATCAATTATTGTAAATTTATCTTTAAAAAAACAAATCCATTTTGTATATGTCTCCTAATAAATAATGCATTAATGTTCCTGCTCACGATCATCACAAAATCCCTCTTCAAGGGGATACGATCCGTTCGTTTTGCTAAATACCTCGTATTTTGAACATATTTCCTTCACTTCGTAAAACCAACAAGAACAAGCAACGACCACCAGCAACACAACTGGTGAAGGAAATTGATGACCATCATGACCCAAAAAATGCACTTCCCCGAACCTACTTTCGGGTGGCATTATTCTGCTGCATTTTTCATGAACCGGAAGGAAGCACCGAATCGTGCATGCAGGGTTTTCCCGATTAAGCTGCTGGTTTGCTCCTCCCGCCAACAATGACAAACAATGTCGTGCAGTAACAACAGAATAACATAGAAAAAAGGAAAGCTATCTCTTCTCCTTTTCTAGTGTGCTCTTGTTTTCTCCATTTTCTTCTGGAAGGAGCCAGAAGATCCGATCTTCTGACCAAAATACCACACGAAGCAGAGAGCCAGTGATGCATGATTTATGGCCTCTCCTCTGTTTGACCGCTGCATCGTGTATAAATTAGCGTCTTATCGGTGTGTTCGTGCTAGCGTTCGTGTTCAGCGTTTGCTGGCCACTGATTCGATGATAAACAACGGTTTCCACCGAAGCCACACGATCATCATGCTTTGCTTTTACGACATTCAAACCACAAATCAGTTGGGTGGAGGAAAATTTAGTTGAAAAGTTTTTATTTTTCTTCAGCAAATTGCAAGTCGCTTCTTCGCGTTTTTTTTTCGCATTTAAAGGACAATTGAGAACATTCGGCTACGGCTTCGCCCTTACGAAAGCATTCAACCGAGTCCACACACTAGCCCACACAGCTAGCCGTACTTCCATCGCTCAAAATGTGCGTAAGAAAAAGGATATTTCGAAGTTTTTTGCGCACCGGCAACGAAAGCCACATGTAAAGAAAAGCTTTTTGGGTTGGGCGCGAAAAAAAAGATACCCACACAGATTGGGTGCAGCGTGTACCGAGGTATGGGAGAGGTGTTCTTATGATAAATGATTGTTTTGCAAGCTTCTCTTTGGGTTTCGTGTCTTTAGGGCCCACTGCTAGCGACACGATCGTTCCCTCACACCAGATTTTTTTCTTAGTTGGCAAATCTATTTCAAATGTGCTTCCGGCTTTTCGGTGCTTTTTGTGGTACGTATTCATGCTCACTCTTCGTAGGTGATGGAAGCGTCGGTACCGATCGGCTTGCTGTTTTCCTCCTAGAAAAACTCTAAAGCACGAGGAGAAAGGCCGACTTTCGGCTTATCACAAACGACATCCGCTTTCCGTTCATTTATTAT
>KZ061576.1:76200-125252 GCA_002091835.1 Anopheles maculatus | reverse complement strand
CGTGTAGGAATCTCATTTGGCTGTCATAAACATGCCTTGAATATGGGGCAGCCCCCTCAGCTTAACTTATGGCTGGAGTTGGTAAGCTGCTTCCGGAACCGGTTGTTTTTCACCGTGCAAAGGAAACTATCTGTAAAACTAGTTGTGATATCTTCAAGCTAGCCTTGTATGGGCTAGCCAATTAACTTCTTTTCGGAGGGGATCTCTGCCTACTTTTCGTACCTCTACTTTAATTTTTACTATTAGCAAACATCTCGTAGTCAACTTACAAAATAGGTGAAAAATATTATTGATTATAACAAAAATAGTATGAAAAGTTTGGACCATACCTATCACAAAACAATCTTCTTTTGAAATATCTTTCCCATTCTTTGACTTTTGCTTCCAAAAAGATTCATTTATCTTGTCTTGTCTAGCGGGACTGCCTTCCCAGCAGTGTCAGTTTCTTATCATTATCGTTTCGGCCGATTGGGTTTGGCAAAATAAAATTCTTCTCTAGCGTGACGTGACAAAATCGTGAAAGTAGGTCAATCTGGATAAGACGATAATATTTTTATCTTATTATTGAGAAATTCCCGGAAAAAACCCACTTTTACAGCTCAAAACTGTAAACAATTCTATATTTTTTCATCATAAAAGATGTAAAAAATGCAGATTGCCTAACTTTAGGAGTAGTGTTTGCTGTTTGTGGATTTACGAGCCGTAAAGTATGCAATTTGCATTTCATATAAAATGAATATTAAATGAACTTAAAGAGAAGGATGTAATTATGGGCCTAAGAGCACTCACATCTTCACTCAAATTGATCAATATTTAATACTTCTTTTTGTTCTTCTTCATGTTTTTCTTCTTCGTCTGTTACAAAAAAATTTAAACCCTGAAATTTCAATAAAAACGAATAGCAATGCGCAAATTGCATAACTGTAGGCGTAGTTATTTTGATCCTCTTCTATCTATTTGCCTGAAAGTATGCAATCCGGAATTTTTTGTTCTTGGATCATTTTCTACATTAAAATTTCGTCCGTCGATTGTAAGAAAATGTTTTATTTTACACTCGTTAATCGCTCCTAATTCTTTGCCTCCTAATAAGCTCCATTCCCAATAAAATCTAATAACGCAGGCCCATCATTATGGGCCACTTTATTCTCGTTACATTTTTCACAAAGCATAATCTTAACTGGGCCATGTAAGTGAGCCCATTAGCTTCAAGCTGTTCCAAATCCCATCATCCAACCGAGCGCCGAGCGGTGGCTCATTCTTGTAATTCCCGACACCCTTATTTTACAAACGCACATGTCTAGAGCCTGCTGGTACCGTTCTCAAGCGTTTACATGCCGACACCATATTTGTCCATTAGCTGAGACCCGTATCCTCCGACTCCGACTCTCCGGCCAGCAGGAGAAAGGTCCTTTCTGAACACATTCACACACCAGACACCGTCTTTTTTTGTTGGCACTTTCCTCGTCAGCATCATTGGTGACAAACAATCGGAAAAGATGATTTACTGTGCGTTGCCTTCAAAATGGCCGGCGCCTAGGTCTAGGTTTCCGAACCGGTTTTTTTGGATGGTATAGAATTTTAATCTCTTCACCTCTTGTGACCCTTTCTCCCACAACAATCGGAAAAGATGATTTACTGTGCGTTGCCTTCAAAATGGCCGGCGCCTAGGTCTAGGTTTCCGAACCGGTTTTTTTGGATGGTATAGAATTTTAATCTCTTCACCTCTTGTGACCCTTTCTCCCACTCTCTCTCTCTCTTGTCACCTGATGTCTATTCGACACCCGACGGATACGGTACGTCGTTTCAAATCGCATCCTTCTCACACGGTGTAGGCCTTAGAAATTGACGCCTGCTGGTAGGCTTCAGTGTGTCACTTTTTTGCGCTTTCCCACCCGATGGAAACAAGATCGTTAAAACGCGGCCCGTTTGTGACCATTTGCAGCGATAAGAAGACCCCTCGGCACCCTTGGAAAACGGTCTTCCTGACACATTCGGATGATAAATTGGTTTTCTCGGCTCCATCAGGGTTGGGGCATTCGAGGCTGAAGTTGTTATTTTACGTTATCTGACTGGTGCGTTTCCTTTTCTTGTGGTCTTCCACCTTTTTTCTTCCACAGCTTCATTTCAATTTTCACTTCTCCTTGTGCTGGGCTCTGTAAACCGCAAGCGCAAGATAACATGCCCAGCAAGTGTCACTAAAAGCACCATTAACCGTCACGTGTGCCTGGTGCGTACCTATTCAAGTGTCACAATCCGGCCAACCTGACACGACCTCCGCGACACGTCATGAGGGGGCAAGTGTATCAAATTAGTTCACGCGCACACCTTGCCATCCGGCCGGCGTCTACTTGATGGGCAGTTTGCTTCGCATAAATACCTTCCCAAAACAGGACACCATGGCGTACCGTGGGGTGACCCTGAAAAAAAGGCAAAACAAACCCCAAGTCCTACTATGATGGATTTATTTTTATGGACGACCCACCGCGGCGATACAAAATCGCGATACAACAGAACCGTCCGTCGGATGGTCGAAAATAATGGGCTCTTGCGCTTGGGACTATCAGGATCTGCACGCCGAATCCGGATAACTTTCGCTGCCCTTTGAGGCTGTTTGTGCTCCCATACACCCAGGGGAATTTCGGTGGGATTGTTATTTTCGTTTTCCGCCCATTCCCAAGCGCGTTTTACTTCGGGACGCAAAAAAAAATAAATCTCACACTATATTTTTTCATCATAAAAGATGTAAAAAATGCAGATTGCCTAACTTTAGGAGTAGTGTTTGCTGTTTGTGGATTTACGAGCCGTAAAGTATGCAATTTGCATTTCATATAAAATGAATATTAAATGAACTTAAAGAGAAGGATGTAATTATGGGCCTAAGAGCACTCACATCTTCACTCAAATTGATCAATATTTAATACTTCTTTTTGTTCTTCTTCATGTTTTTCTTCTTCGTCTGTTACAAAAAAATTTAAACCCTGAAATTTCAATAAAAACGAATAGCAATGCGCAAATTGCATAACTGTAGGCGTAGTTATTTTGATCCTCTTCTATCTATTTGCCTGAAAGTATGCAATCCGAAATTCTTTGTTCTTGGAGCATTTTTTACATTAAAATATCGTCCGTCGATTGTAAGAAAATGTTTTATTTTACACTCGTTAATCGCTCCTAATTCTTTGCCTCCTAATAAGCTCCATTCCCAATAAAATCTAATAACGCAGGCCCATCATTATGGGCCACTTTATTCTCGTTACATTTTTCACAAAGCATAATCTTAACTGGGCCATGTAAGTGAGCCCATTAGCTTCAAGCTGTTCCAAATCCCATCATCCAACCGAGCGCCGAGCGGTGGCTCATTCTTGTAATTCCCGACACCCTTATTTTACAAACGCATATGTCTAGAGCCTGCTGGTACCGTTCTCAAGCGTTTACATGCCGACACCATATTTGTCCATTAGCTGAGACCCGTATCCTCCGACTCCGACTCTCCGGCCAGCAGGAGAAAGGTCCTTTCTGAACACATTCACACACCAGACACCGTCTTTTTTTGTTGGCACTTTCCTCGTCAGCATCATTGGTGACAAACAATCGGAAAAGATGATTTACTGTGCGTTGCCTTCAAAATGGCCGGCGCCTAGGTCTAGGTTTCCGAACCGGTTTTTTTGGATGGTATAGAATTTTAATCTCTTCACCTCTTGTGACCCTTTCTCCCACTCTCTCTCTCTCTTGTCACCTGATGTCTATTCGACACCCGACGGATACGGTACGTCGTTTCAAATCGCATCCTTCTCACACGGTGTAGGCCTTAGAAATTGACGCCTGCTGGTAGGCTTCAGTGTGTCACTTTTTTGCGCTTTCCCACCCGATGGAAACAAGATCGTTAAAACGCGGCCCGTTTGTGACCATTTGCAGCGATAAGAAGACCCCTCGGCACCCTTGGAAAACGGTCTTCCTGACACATTCGGATGATAAATTGGTTTTCTCGGCTCCATCAGGGTTGGGGCATTCGAGGCTGAAGTTGTTATTTTACGTTATCTGACTGGTGCGTTTCCTTTTCTTGTGGTCTTCCACCTTTTTTCTTCCACAGCTTCATTTCAATTTTCACTTCTCCTTGTGCTGGGCTCTGTAAACCGCAAGCGCAAGATAACATGCCCAGCAAGTGTCACTAAAAGCACCATTAACCGTCACGTGTGCCTGGTGCGTACCTATTCAAGTGTCACAATCCGGCCAACCTGACACGACCTCCGCGACACGTCATGAGGGGGCAAGTGTATCAAATTAGTTCACGCGCACACCTTGCCATCCGGCCGGCGTCTACTTGATGGGCAGTTTGCTTCGCATAAATACCTTCCCAAAACAGGACACCGTGGCGTGACCCTGAAAAAAAACAGCAAAACAAACCCCAAGTCCTACTATGATGGATTTATTTTTATGGACGACCCACCGCGGCGATACAAAATCGCGATACAACAGAACCGTCCGTCGGATGGTCGAAAATAATGGGCTCTTGCGCTTGGGACTATCAGGATCTGCACGCCGAATCCGGATAACTTTCGCTGCCCTTTGAGGCTGTTTGTGCTCCCATACACCCAGGGGAATTTCGGTGGGATTGTTATTTTCGTTTTCCGCCCATTCCCAAGCGCGTTTTACTTCGGGACGCAAAAAAAAATAAATCTCACAACAAGCATTTCACGGTCTATGGGTTTTTGGGGGGATTGTTACAAACTTTTCTTCGTCCGGTTGTTTTTTTGTCTACACCACACGATCGCTCTCGACCCGCTGAGATCGTAAATGTCACAGCAGTGGGCCACGGCATTGGGCAGATAAAAAAAAGAACCAGAAAATGAATCACCGCACAACAGATCATCTAGCTTCGGACGGGAAATTCGCTCAGTTTAATAGGGAAACTGATGAATCAGTGCGGTTCGCTGAAATGTTGCTTACGTCACTTTTCGGTTGGCCGATGGCTTAAGGAAAAACTTTTCGCCGTGATATCCACAGTAACGCCACACGCAAGAATGTGCGGTTTAATGCTTGTTTCCTTATAGGATTTCTATCAAAAAGATTGTCACTCATGTGTGTTCTAATCCACCAGTTTCGGGGGTATGGGAGTTCTTGGTTCCTAAAAATAAACCATTGTATTTTGGAGTCTTTTATACGTGAAATCCTGCAAAAGCTTCTCGTACTACACCGTGAAAAGCGAAGCAAATGCTGGCTCTAAGCTAGATGTCTGTAGAGTTTATTGCATTATGGTGTTGCCGTATCAGGGAAAGGTCCCAGACGATGACTTCCGTTTGCAACAATTCTTCTGGCCCGCTCTAAATGGATTATTACATCCGGCCAAACTCCTCATTGCCTCACCCAAAACACCAGCGAGCCCCGCTGGAAGGATAACAATATTTTGCAATGTTTTATGTTCACGACCATTTTGTGCGCCGGCTCGTTTTCGGCCGTTTATCACTTTGGCCGGGGTAAACAACCAGGTGGAACGTCTTGGTTGCGTATCTTCCGAATGTAGACGACGGTTTGCTGGAAGTCACTTAAGCAGAGATAGACATATTTTTTGAAACCAACCAGGTCAAACCTATTACCATGGCCCACCAAGCTAATTATCCATACCAACCGAACCAAAGCCTTAGATCTTCGGGAGGGAAAGAAACCAGGCCCACTCGAAAGTCCGCTCCGATCGGGCGGCCATAAATTACCTTCACTAATAGCACCACACCACAGTTCCGAACTGTCGGAAGCGAAAAATGGCTTTTTTTGGTCGATTTTGAGTGGCACTTTGCCTATATCGGGAACATTATCTAACGCCAAGGCGAGAGAAATCGACCCGATACGGAAGCAATTACGGTTCGCGTCCAAATTTCCCAGCCCAACTTAATGACGTACTCCTAATCGCTTGCTTCTTCTTTCTCTCTCTCTCTCTCTTTCTCCGTCGCTTGTTTCTTTCACAGAGATCTTAGTAATAACAACATAACCAACCTACCAAATAAGTCATTCGACATGCTGCCAAATCTAGAGGAGCTGTAAGTATGAAACATGAACCACGAAATTCGCAATAATTAATGTTTTCTCAGGAAAGTTTGAGTCCGGAACATGGGCCCGGGAACGGAAGCGTTTCTGCCGCCAATCAAAAGTAATTAAATCGATAACGACAGGAGTTATATGACACAGGAACTTTCACACGCTTTTTCGATCAGAGGTTGATTCGTGTGAAATAGAATTTTCGAGTTCCGGGTTTCTCTAGGAAGTTTGCCGGAGAGAGATTACTTCAAATATTTTGTAATTAAAAAGTTTTTTTTCACTCTCTTTGACCTCCGTATGTCACGGGCTGTCCTTAATATCGTTTCTTCAGCAGTTATTTTATTAATGTAACTCTTTGAAGATGGTTCGTGATGATGAGGATCAGCAACTACGACTGCACGCCGTAGCAAAAGAGTTTTCCCTGTTTGATAAAGTACATTAAAAAGTTTCCCGGCCCTGCTACGATTTTATGTGTGTGTGTGTTAAACCTCACCTTGCTCCACGCTATTGAGGATCATTTCCCGGAGTTACGAGAGTGCTCCAATGCTTCCAATTCAATTCACTCCCAGCTAATTGAACGCACAAACCGGAAAGCTGAATGTGAACTTTCCTGCTAATTCGTTCCCCCTTTTGCAGAATCCTTTCCCACAACAAGCTGGATCACATCAACAGTGAGGCGTTCTTTGGGCTGTCGAACCTGAAGAAGATTGCACTGCAGGGCTGTGGTTTGACGAGCGTCCCGATGGAAGCGCTGCGACGCATCCGGACCGTAACCATGCTGTAAGTACGGCGCGAAAAGCAAGGTGCACCAGGCCAAACTTAACTGCGGAGCTGAGTTTTGATTTATCATTGCAGCTACCTAGACAACAACTTAATCGCCGACACGGAGAACGTTACCTTTCGGGGGTTTCACTTCCTGAAGAATCTGAGACTGGAGGGCAATCTGCTGCAGCGGGTACCGACGGACGCACTGATCGGACTGAGATCATTAGAAGCTTTGTAAGTTGGAGGTGTTCATTTCCTAAAGTTGCAAGCTAATCGAGCAGAAATAGAGGATATAAATTTGTTTTCTATCATTCTTGGATAGAGCTATAAAATGGGGGGAGATAGCATTCTCGGTTTCTGAATTTCTAACATTCGAGTTGTGTCATATCAAAATTGATTCAATTCGTTTTTTATATGTTTCATGTCCGCATTCAACGTCATATGCTTGTCAACTGCAAAAGAGCACTCGACCGAAATAGATCTGTCAAAATTTTGTTTCGATATGTGTCCGCACATGAATGGAATAATCAATCATAAGTCGTGCACTTGCCACTCAATGCAGCTTTTGGCACTGTGTGTGTGTCCGGGAAAAATTGCATCCACTGAATGCAGCTATCGAACGTACGGCTATTGAACAATGGCACATTGTGACATGAATAGCTTACAGTGTGACATACGATACACACAGCTCCAGAGATGCTACTTCGGTTGGCGCATTTCCAGCAGCTTTTTCCTTGTTCACTTGGTTGCCCCTTTTCGGGGAAAGTTTTTTCCCATTCCACACCGGAAACCGTTTTGCTGCTGCTGTTGCTGTTGAATGATGTGGCAATGCTTTGACCGAGATTTTCCAAGCTCTATGACATTATTTCATCGGCAACGTTTGCGCGAAGAAATGTGTGTCACCCGCGTGAAGAAAGTGATCCGTGGACGCAATCAGCCTGAAAGCCATAATACAACTCACGGCTCGGATATCCGTTTTTGTCTCTAAAAGCTTCCAGCTTGGTTTGAGAACGCTGAACGGATATGCTGTGGGTTTGTGAAAAACGTTGTACCACTTTGCTGTCAAGACTGATTAGTTGTGGAAAATTGTTAGCCGGAGAGAAAAAAAAAATACATTCCTTTTTTTGATTAATTTCTCTCCTTTTGTGGTGTTTACTTACAGAAATCTAGGTAATAATTTACTTACAATAATCAGAGAAAGAGATTTTCCCGTTTTGGATAATTTATACATGTTGTAAGTATGATATTTATTGCTATATGTACTTTCTTTTGGTTAACTATCTACTTTAAAGTAACGAGAATATGTAAATAAACGCCGTCACAAGCTTGTTGCATCTCAGATTGCATACCTTCGGCGTTTCTTCGCGCTCATAATTGCATACTTTCAAGAGTACAGAAATAAAATATCATTTTTTCCTTTCGAAAAGCGCCTAAAGGTATGCAATCTCTTGCTCGTTATATATTTTAATTGGACTGCTTCTCAAAACGCGATCTTCCAACCGTTCTAATTGCCTCTTTTCATTAATTTCCAGAATCTTAAGAAGAAATCAAATAAGTGAAATTACTTCCGGTGCTTTAACGAACCTAACACGACTCAAAGTTTTGTAAGTATGCGCAGTTAAAAACCAAGCCACACACCAGCCAAGTTTTTACCCACAGATTCGTTTGCCATCCCATAAAGCAGTTACGAAAACTAACAATTTCAAATCCAGAACAAACTTTCCATCTTCCGATTGGTTTACGATAAATGCCACACGCAAATAAATCCTACGGCAGTGTGCAATAAAAACCTCGGCCCGGTACTAAAACAATTCACTTGTATTCAGTGTGAAGAATTGGAATCGGGACGGTACTATCGGGAGGAAAAGTTTGCCAAAATTATTTGCATAAAGCCTTGCCCTCGTGCTCTCGTAGCGTAATGTGTGTGAGCCTGTGGACGATTAAAACTTTCAGACAGTGTAACTGGGGGCTGGTGTGGGTGGCTATGCATTTCCGGCATTTCTAAACGAGTGCACTCACCGACATTTATTCCTTCCTTTTTCCTTTGCAGAGATGTAGACGATAATAGCTTAAGCTCTGTGCCTGTTGGCCTCGAGAACCTAATGATGCTGCAGGAAATGTAAGTGTGCAATCAGTTGTCAGGTTTTTTTTTGTTCGGTGCAAAAAGAGAACCAAGGTTGGGATGAAAGAGTGAGCGTGTATGTGGGAAGAAGTTATGCACTTTGACCTCGAGGTGATGTGTAACTTTTTACCCTTTCGACCTCAAACAGTATTATAATCGGTTAACAACCAGGGTGGATAGATTGTGAACTCTTGCTAGCCAAAAACGAACGATCTCTTGGCGTGCGTTCCTGGATAAATTTTCCAACTGCGGTTCATTCTCCGGAAATAATTGTACCGAGCTGCAAGCCACAAGACCTACTTTTCAGCAAATTTAATCTCCTATAGTTCACATTATCTCATCATTCAATTCTTTTATTGCCCATTGCGCACGATGACCCGCAGCACTACACCACAATTACACGAGGAAGCCAATTTTCCACCGTTGGCAACTCGACGATTAAACTAAAGCAGAATATTACCACCATGCTGAGCAAAGAATTGAGAAGAATAATCATCTCTCAGGCTCCAGAGAACAAAAAAGAAATAAACCGAACTTGTTCAAGACTGCAGCGACGGCCATATCGGGGCAATTATTTGCTCCTTTGTGCTTGGCTTCCATGCTCTGGCCTTTTTAACTAATTGGATTTACCTTCCCATTAGCCAGGTCCGTTTGTGAGCGACCGACACAGCCGACGGGCACAATCTTAACCGTGCTCAAGAAGCATCAGCTTCCAGCTTCTTTCCATTTGCTCTTTAATGGTAGTCTATCAGGGAAAGATTTTTCAAAACAGCAGACCCCAGGAGGTCACCCGGTGCTGATGTCTTTTGTCTCGAAACACGAGATCATGCTCGCGGGTGCCAGGGACTAAAGGTCCCGTCGGCCGATAGTGTAGTGGACAGTCTGTGTGTGTGTATTGTCCAGCTTACGCTTCCGGCTTCATTCATTATTCATAAGCCTTTCAACATTTCTGCTGTAAGATTTACGTCGTATTCTATTAGTGGTCCTGGTGGCGCACTTTTGTCACGTCAGCAAAAAAGAACGTTGACGCTACATCTTCTGCTAGCTGTCACACTCGGGATGTCTCCTGTTGCGATAGTGGACAATAGTGTTACTGCTTCGTGCTGGTGTTGGGTGCGTGAAAGAACGTTGGCCAGAAAGCGTCGAGCAGACGTGGTGAACGTGACGAGAAACTTTCGCGCTGTTTCATACTTTTCTTTCAAAGTAACGAAGAAAGGCTTTATTTTGAAGACTTGAAGCGTCTGGAGTAATGTCTTCGCTTTCTGCTTCGAAAACGGACCACTCTAAGCATCTATATCCTTAGATGCTTTAGATGTCAAGTCTTCCAAGAGACCTGAAATGAACTCTTAAAAAGTTTATAGTAAAATTAACTAGAAATTAGTGTATCTCTATCATTCACCAATATTCTCAATACTCCATTCCAGCTCGGCATCAAACAATCGCATCCGATGGATATCGAAGGGCGATTTCCCCAAAAATCTAGTCTCGCTGGATCTAAAGTCCAACCCGCTGGCCGGTATCAAACCCGGCGCACTCCAAAACATGCCACGGCTTCGAAAGCTGTATGTATCTCCTTCAACCACAAGTAAACGAATTCTTTCACATACTCTCTCTCTTTCTGTGTCTCTCCAGAATTCTCTCCGATGTGCGCGGCCTCAATGAACTACCTCCACTGGACGGGTGCACTGCGCTCGAGGTGCTGCGGCTAGACCGTGCCAACCTGTCCAAAATACCTGATCATATTTGTAAGACTTCACCCCGCTTGAGAAGCTTGTAAGTAGTGCAGACCGGTGTTCCGGAGTGTTCCCAATCATTTTTTGTGTTTTTATCTGTCCCAATATTTTCTTCGCTTTCTTCGCCAGGGATTTGAAATCCAATATATTGTTAAGCATTCCAAATGTAACAAACTGTCGTGATTTAAGATTGCTGTAAGTATGCACCCCCACCCGTTGCAATGCACTCGCTCTCGCGCCCTTTTGAAGCGGAGCGCAAGTGCGCTAAAGCAAACGGTGGTAAAAGTCGAAGAAAATTACATTTTTCTTTATTATCTTTCATGGTGGTCGCTTCCCACCATCGTCTATTTTTCCATCTCCGGTGTTTGTGTGCGCGTGGCTGTGTCGGTCTTCCGGAAACTCTCGATGGTTGTGGTCCATCCCTATCGACCCACCCGACACACACAGAGATTTAGCTAGCAACAGGATAAGCTCACTGCACGGTGCACCGTTCTCTAGTCTCGGTCAGCTGCACGATCTGCTGCTTTCGAACAATGAAATCGAATCTATTCCGCACGACGCTTTCGTCGGGCTGGTCCGGCTGCAAGTGCTGTAAGTAGTGCACCAGGCAGGGCGCGATTGCGAATAAATCATCGGTGAAATTAAATTCAATTGCATTTATCTCATTGGAAAATGTTTGTTTTGTACGCTTCGCGCGTGTTCCATCCTCGACAGCGACATGGAATCGAACCAAGTTTTCTTCATCCATCCGGACGCGTTTCGACCGCTGAAAAAGCTTGAAGACTTGTAAGTGGTGCAAGCAAGAGATGCCCTAGCAAAATGTCATAATTTGTGAAACCTTCCTTCTTTCCTTGCAGAAACCTAGGCAATAATCTATTTCCGCAACTACCGACGGCCGGACTCGAACGGTTGCTGCATCTGAAAACGTTCAACAATCCGCACCTGCGCGAATTTCCACCACCGGAAGCATTTCCTCGCATCCAGACGCTGGTCCTGTCGTACGCCTATCACTGCTGTTCCTTTCTGCCGCTCACCACGGCCCTACCGAAAGTTCCTAATACCGTCAACATTCGCGAGAACGTACTCTTCCCGACCGACAACGAGTTCGACATGAGCCTGTGGAACAACAGCTACAACGATATCTGGCCGCAGTTGCGTAAGTTGGTGTTTGATGTGTGTGTGTGGCCGAATTGCACTGTGTTCGTTTCCTAAGAAAATCTTTGTAAGAGATGTCTAGGCTTGCTTTTTGAATCGGCAAAGGACTCGTGGTGAAACACTAGCAATGAGCTTCTTAGAAATGGGAAGGATGATTAGGCTTTGCTATTTTCGGATGTAGAACATTCCTCTCGGTAGGACGTACATCTTGAATGTAAATATTCTTTCGTGTGCACTACATGATGGAGTATTTAAGGTGAAGTACGATGTTTTGGACAGTTTCTGTTGAACTTCACGAGAGCTTTTAGCATCGCATATGAAGCTATTAATATCCATCCAGCACCAAACTTCTAACACAAACGACCAGCATTTGCTGTGTCCTTGAAACAGAAGCCTGTGATTTTTAAATGTAATCAATGAATTTTTGATCGAGAGCATTAAATGCCGCCAGCTGTCAAATCTTTCATTGAATGCTTTCGGAAAAATAATCCATTGTTTGCATTCAAATCCAGTCCAGCGCGTCTTAAAACCCTGTAAATGACCACGTATATGGTCTTTAATTTCTAGCTTCATCTTAAAAATCCTCAAAAAACTAAGAACTACGTCGATTCAATCCACACACATTCAACTTCAGGCGTTTTTGACGAAGATTTCTTCCGAGAACCATAGCTAGATTTACAATCCTGTTAATTAATTCCTCCTGTTTTCTCCCGTTTTGCTCACCCGTAACAGAAAACCTTAGCAAAAAGTTCGGCACCCAAATTAACGACCTGTTGAACGCGTACGGTGCCGAGTACGGTAGCTATCCCGGTGGTCACGTACCTACCTTCCCGGACGAGTACTTCGAGGACGAGCTGGGTATTACGCACGCATCACCAACCGCCCAACCGGGTGCGATTCAATGTCTGCCCGAGCCGGGACCCTTCCTGCCCTGCCAGGATCTGTTCGACTGGTGGACGCTACGGTGTGGCGTTTGGGTCGTCTTTCTGCTGGCCATGCTCGGTAACGGAACGGTCGTGTTTGTGCTTATCTTTTCCCGCTCGAAAATGGACGTACCAAGGTTTCTGGTGTGTAATCTTGCTGCGGCCGATTTCTTCATGGGCATCTATCTCGGCTTTCTGGCCGTGGTCGATGCCTCGACGCTGGGCGAATTTCGCATGTACGCAATCCCGTGGCAGATGAGCGCCGGGTGCAAGCTGTCCGGCTTTCTGGCGGTGCTTAGTTCGGAGCTTTCCGTGTACACGCTTGCGGTGATAACGCTCGAGCGCAACTACGCCATTACGCACGCGATGCACCTGAACAAGCGGCTGTCGCTGCGGCACGCCAGCTACATCATGACGGTCGGCTGGACGTTCGCCATTACGATGGCCGTCCTGCCGCTGCTCGGCGTGTCCGACTACCGCGTGTTCGCCGTGTGTCTGCCGTTCGAGATCCAGAAGGGTACCGGCAGCCTGGCGTACGTCGTATTTCTCATGTTCATCAACGGAGTGGCGTTCC
Organism: Anopheles maculatus; assembly: GCA_002091835.1. Classification (NCBI taxonomy): domain Eukaryota; kingdom Metazoa; phylum Arthropoda; class Insecta; order Diptera; family Culicidae; genus Anopheles; species Anopheles maculatus. Next base: position 111,953 of record KZ061576.1, on the reverse strand, counting down.
TCATCCTGATGGGGTGCTATCTCAAGATGTACTGTGCAATACGCGGCTCGCAGGCCTGGAACTCGAACGATTCGCGCATCGCCAAACGGATGGCGCTGCTAGTGTTTACCGACTTTATCTGCTGGTCGCCGATCGCGTTCTTCTCGCTTACGGCCGTGTTCGGGCTGCATCTGATCTCGCTCGAGCAGGCGAAGGTGTTTACCGTGTTCATACTGCCGCTCAACTCCTGCTGCAATCCCTTCCTGTACGCCATCCTTACCAAGCAGTTCAAGAAGGACTGTGTGCTGATATGCAAAGCGATTGAGGAATCGCGTGTTACGCGCGGCATCGGACGCTGTCGGCATAGTTCCAATTTCAGCAATCGGCATACGCCCGCCAACACGAACTCGTTGGTGGAACGTTCGTCGAAGGAGTTGCCACCGCTGTTGCCGGGCCAGACGTGTAACTGCTCGGCGAAGCTGATGGAACAGGAGACGGCCCGGTTACGCTTCCACCATCATCAGCAACAGCAGCAGCAGCATCATCTGCGGCAGGGTGTTCTGGTACGTACCTGGCGCAGGTTGATGCTCTGCAGCTGGGGCACGGCGGAGGAACGTAATCGGCGCGGCCGTGGTCGGAATGGTGATCAGTACGCGTACCAGATTGCGGAGATCCAACAGAAGCAGCACAAGCGGGCAGGGTCCGTGTCGTCTAGCGAGAACTTTAGCTCGTCACGGTCGGACTCGTGGCGCAATGCTCAGCATCATTGTGGTATTCCGCTGCGGCTGCTCGATCCAAGGCGTCGCCATACATCGTGGTTGATCACGCGCAAGACGTCACAGGACTCGAACCTTTCCAGCTCGCGCAATGATTCGTCAGGATCGACGGCTACACAGAGTACTGGGACGTGGCGCATATCGCGTTCGAGTGGCAGCACGTCGGTGGTGTTACCGGGTGTGCGTGTCGACGGTCATCCTGTACCGAGTAAGTAGCATTTTCTAGTCTAGTGCCTGTAAGTATGCAATCTCTCTGATAGATGCCTTACTATGAGGTATGTAATTCTCAGTTCTACAAACAGTCGCTGTATTTGATTAAAATTAAAGAGCTTTAAAACTAAATTTGCTCATATTTTTTTTCATTTACAAAATATGTTTAGTGTTGAAAATGCTTATAAAGCTCGTTTGCACTTGTTTCATTCACGAAGCACTCGCCTTAAACGTTAGCTAGTAGCTACACTTCACAAGTTTATTTCTACATTTTGACCCAATTAATTAACGAACCAAATTGCTGAGCAAACTAAAGCACATCCCTGATTAGTGACTGCAACAGACAAAGCATACTATAGCGACATAATTATAGAGAAAATGTACTTTTGTTGCTTTGAGCACACTTTGCAATTTGAGAATATATCAAGCAAATTGCATACTTTAAGGCGTTCTAAATACTATAAAATGTAAATTCTATTCTTGTTGTGATCACATTTTGAAAATCTTTCTTAAATAAGTAAATTGATACATTTTACGTTACCCCACACTCCACAGGTACCGCCCGCCAGTCCATCCCCGGCGGTAAACCACGCCTCGTCCGTCAATCGGCCGTGCAGGAGGACACACAGGAACTGTCCTGTTCGCCACCGCGTCTCGGTGTGCGCTTTCTGCCCACGATACCGTCGGCCGCCGATAGCAGCGTCCAGCTGGACGATGAAACGGCCGAAGCGGCCAGTCCGACCTCAAGCCAAAGCGGCAACCAGCCGGCAACACCCGCACCGTTCTACGCCATCCTGCACGGTAGCGGCCATCCTCAGGCAACCGTCTCTAGTCTTAAAGATAAAACCAAACCTCCGTGAGTGGAGGATCCGGCACCGGGCGATGCCTTCTCCATCACGGCAGTGGTGGCGGAAGTTCAGCCCAGGCCAGACGAACCAGGCGATGGTGACCGTGTCCTTGGCAGTAATAGCCCATACCCTTAAGTATTACTTTTAATTCCTCAGCGGCATTAGTGTGTAGTGTAGTGAGGTCCGCAAGAATATACAAAAAACACAAAAAAAAACACAGACCCAGGAGGGAAAACAAACTTTCCTTCTGGTTGGGTTTTAATTCGTTTCGCAAGCTCTCTTTCCTACCACGACACGACCTACATTTGTTTTTCCTCTCTCCTGTTTCTCGATGTTGTTCCTTTTTCGACCGACAAAGTCATTGCGAGCGAAGCAGGGCGAATGTATTTATGTGAAATAAAAGTGTGCGTGTCCGTATGTTCTGTCCAGCGATTGTAAATAGATAGCATGATGCAAACACAAAACAAGAGCAGTACGAGAAAAGAATCACAGCATTCAAGTATAAGAATAGAAAATTAGTCGACAGATGTGTATGGTAGTGTGGGGAAGAAAACCAGAAAAAACAACACTAGAAAAGAAGAATACTGTGTGATATTAAAACGATTTTATACAACAAAAAAACCAACCATAACTAGCTGAAATATGTGCATTATATGTTTAGGGGCAGGAGGTGAATAGTGGGACGGGGAGGAGAAACCGGGGTGCAACTGAAAATGGACTGTGAGCGAGGCAAATTTTACAGGTATATTAGGAAAGGATTGAAGTACGGTATCATCTAATATCTTTTGATATCATTTTAAGAAGATTTCAGCAACGAGTCTATTTGTCCGTCAAGCGTTAAAGCATTTTAAAGTGAAATTAACTTCTTTTAATCGTAAAATTCTTTCAAAAAAGGTTATTTATTTGAGTGATTTAGAAATAATTTGCAATTTTAATTTAACTCACAACGTGTGCGCCTCGTGGCAAAAACTGGAAGTAAACAGCTTGCTTGTAGCTTGCATTGCATACCACCAGGCGTGCAATGTGTTGCAAGCGAGTTGTGTTCAATGTGTCGCATACGGTTATGGTCGATCACGGCACCTAGCTTACGCTATCGTCCGCTAGAGGCGCATGTGTCAGTTGAAGTGCTATTGGTTTTTCGTCATCTAGCATCTGGGAATATAACTTTTAAACATTTTATGCAATAATTTTCCATTTTGAACTAAAAAAAACGTAAAAGCATGAATTGACAGTAAATCTGCGAGCTCTTTTTAGAATGCTTTAGAACGAAATACAGAATACCGGTAAAAGCAGCACGAGTAATGGCAGGAAGCCGTCCAGAGACAATAAGTAGCGAAGCGGGGAAAAATCGAAACAAACCGAGAAGGAAATGCACAAATGATACAAAAGAAAACCAACACGAAACTACAAATCTCATCTATTTTTATTCTCAAAACTAGCCGAGATTTGAACGATGTCCACATAAACATTATAATTAAATCAATTGTACATACAAAACAACAAACGGTATAAACGTTCACTGTTTCAGCAACGACTAATGGAGATTACAATGTGGGAGAGTTAATAAGAAAAACAAAACATAACCAGAAACCTTTATTATTTTAAGGAATTTCAGAAACAAACGATACTGCCAAATGAACAGGATAAAATACGAAGCTAAAAATTATGAATGTAAATGAAAGAGCGATTCAAAATACAACAAAACTGAGTATAGATATCGAAATTACTCCCTCTCAAACAACACTGCCATTACTTTTGCAATCGATGTATTGGGACAAATTCCCTCCTTTTCGAAGACAAAGATGTATTTCTGTCCAACGCAGGGTTACAGTATTAGCAGGCAGAATGAGGTGAAAAGGAAATTAACTCTAAGAAAAACCCACATACAACAGCGCCAGGAATTTGATTTCGAACGACAGCTACTCATTCGTTCGTGAGCCATTATTTTACGAAAGCACACACACATTCGATTGAATAAGATGAGAAGGAACGATGGAAGCGATACGCGGATCTTTAAGGTGCTTACGAATATATATTTATTGTACAATGTGTATGCCGACAAGCATCCTGAAGCTCCCTGGTGAAGGTTTTATAATGAATTCCGTGCGACTGTTTGGGATGGACGGTAGGAACACTGACCGAATGAAACGAAACTCCAAAGTGTGGCTGAGAAGAGAGAAGGCGAGTTATTAGTGGTGTAAAGAGGGAAAGGCCTAAAAGGGGCACCGAAAACGGGCAAACATGACTTATACTGTTAATGTAATCGACTGCATATGCTCACCCATTAAACCGGTATGGGTACACAAACAAAATAAAGTGGATATTTAAACTGTATCATTCGGGTGTTTCAAATGTATTTCTTTTAGTTGTTTGCTTATTTGTTTTCACATTACCAACTCGGGTGAAAGGATCTTCTAGCGTTTTATGTGTCTTAGGAGTTCCTTTAGTACTTGTGAAGAGTTTTTTAGTTTAATTCTGGGTTACAAAACAGTCAGAATATCTAATGAGCCGTACTCCTCAGCTGGCTTGCTGGTAATTTTAATTTTCCGTGTCTCAGGATTGAAGAAGTTTGATCTTGGTCACCTTGCTTTCATATTTCAGTTGGTTTAATGCTTCACACTTTGCCAAAGATACACATCTTATGCAGTTTTTGTCATCCAACCAAGATAATTGGAACCCATCAATACGCCTAGAATACTTCAAACATTCTACGAGAGCTAATGTTGTCATGTACGTGCATGTTATTGTAAAAAAACGATGCATTACTGTCTCATATATGATCTTATATCCTTATGAATTGCATACACAAAGGCGCTTATGAACTGTTTTATTTGAATGTTTATGAAGCTTAAATAAAACGCAACATTTCCGTTTAAAGCATAATGATACATATTTTGTTTAAAGTCTTGAGTCTTTAAATAGTAAAAAAGTAAATATTTTGAGACTTTATTTCATTATAAAATATAAAATAAACAAAAATGTATGAGACCATCGTCTAAGTAGCTATAGACAACACCCCACCTTCACAGCAAAGCGTTCTCCCTCACAGCCTACTAAGATTCATCCCGATCATCAACAGCGCTTTTCGCTAATTCAATTACCCTGTGTGCCCGTTTCTACTTGTAAACTCTTCCGAACTTTAAAGTATGCTACTTACGCGAATTTAAGTAGAATTCCCAGTCTCGCCAAACCAGGCGGCACCAAAAAATCGTTTCAATCACGCACCTGTGTGTGCAACACTTCATCACAACTTTTCAATCATCTCTTCCCACCCGATGTGCGTTACACATCACTTCGGGAAACAAATCATCCTACAGACAGACAGGGGGCTCTGAACAAAGAAAACGAGAAAAACGACAAGCGTGCGCTGTTCCTGTCCTGGGTGTTAATACTCATTTCCTCGAAATTCACAATCTTTCTTGCAGCAGTTTGAAAGAGGATTTCGACACGATTTAATGCTGTAGAAAGAGCTGGATTCCTGGTACACGAACGGTTTCGACAGAAGCATTCTAAGCATTGTTAATTGGTGTTAGTTATCAGCTAAGTTAAAATCGATGAGAACAATGTGCCTTCAAGCTAGAATTATATTATCCTCGTCATATTGCAAAATTGAGTGTAATTAAATATTAATCTTACGAGTTCCTTGATGCCCTCTTCTCCGGTCAACAATCCATAATCCGGTGACAAATTATGAGGCCGAAATTATGCTCATTTATCTATGTTTGGACACCTTTTCTAACGCATAAAACTCACCACGAAAAATTGCTTTTACTAGACAAACCAACGTCAACATCTCACTCTCACTGTCGCTCCCTTAATGACACCAATCCATCGAAGCTCATTATCACTTCGTACGCAATTATTTGTCATCACGGTGATGACACACTGATGCGCACCGGCACCGGTTGATGAAGCACCTCGTAAAACCCCGTATTTTCGTATTGCGTGTGTCAGACTGTCTTCATCGTTCCCACGGAACGCCCGGCTTCACGGGCATCTCCATAAAACAACCGTTTTTATGGTGCCCTTCCTCATGGGAGCATGGAACATGGAAAGCTCGCACCAAACCAAACGCAAATCCCCGACCCGGCGCCAAAATGGACCATTTTCATCGTCCAGATTTTGTCATCCATCGCGAAAGAAGGTGTCGCAGGTCGTACCAGACCGAGCAGGTAGCGCGCGCTCTGTCTCTCGCGCACAGGTGGATGACATGTATCCGTTGCAATATGGATGCGAAAAGACAGTTACATCGTACGTTCCGTCGGTCGTTGGGAATGGTCGTTTGTATCCTGAAATATGTTCCCGTGGGATGCGTTTTCGGGGCAAATTTATTCGACACCAGCAGACAAAACGCGTTTGTTGGGGGAAAAGGACACGGCAACTGCTTTCTACGACGGGTTGAGAACGATTTAAGTGAAATACCTTGATGAAGAATGTTCCGCTAAAAGGTAGCGTATATTAGAGAATTGTTGCGGACATTTGACGTATTACAGGAAGATCTTGGTAGAAAAAAAAACGAAATTGAAACATGTCAAAAATCAAGACAATAATTAGGCTGAATCTTTTTGATTTAATAAATAAGTCGAAAAATATTGAACAACCTGCATGATTTAAGCAACTATTCCTCTAGATATTATTGCACAAATTAAAGAGCTTTCTTTCATATATTGCATACCTTTAGGGGCTATTATGTCATTTATATCGATTATACTATAGAATACCAATTCTGGAAACTGTTTAAACAACATTTTTATCGTATAAAATCAGGCGTTTGTTGCCAAAAACTTCTTTTTCAAAGGAATAATTTCATCAAAATTGCAGGCTGATATGATGAAAGTCACAACAAATATGGTGATCAGTTATGGGAGAAGGGTAAGTTAATCTGTTGATTTCCGTACAAAACGATAATGTATACACGTCAAGACCATCTGGACTTTGACATGCCTTAGAAGACAAGATTTCTTGGTAAATGAGACCCTTTCAACGACAAACAGACCTTGTGAGGACCGCAAAACCTCTTCCATAACTTATTCCTTTGGTAGATACTTGGACTATAGGTCTCTTAGAAACGAAGTCCTCATGATCTCTCTTGGTAGATTAGGGCTGGATGAAACACTCTCTTTGACTACTGTGTCCATTTGTAAATGAGGTCTTATTGTCTACGTCTTTCAATGATCGATCTCTATTTCCCCGATTGACACATGAGACAATAAACAATGAGTTGAAACTTACCACAAAAACACTTTCGGAAAGCTTAAAAAACTGCGTGTAAGAATGAAACCTCTTACTACAAAATAAAAAAATATTTCGAACAGAATTTTATTAAACGTAACTTCTCAAAATCTCTTCTTCTTTCTTGGCCTAACGACCTCTTAGGTCATGCCTGCCATTTCTGGCTTACTAGACTTATTCTTACCGCATAGTTGGATAGTCAGTCCTCACTATGGGGGTACGGCCCAGATGAGACTTGAACCCCGGTCCTGCCGTGTGAAGACCGGCGCCGCTGTCGCATCTACCACCGGGCCTTCTCAAAATATGAGGACTTATATTCCATTATAAAATTATATGTATTGAAAAGAGCGAAAGTGAATATAAAAGAGCTTCTAGGATGATTAAGATTTCGTAGAAATTTCGCATAATGAAAATAATCGCCTAAAGTTATGCAATGTACTGCAAAAGTCCAAATTATTTTACAAAGCAACACCGAGTGAAAATCGCACATAATCCCATAACTACTATTCCAGCAGTTAGAATACTCCAGCAGAAATTCAACAAAGATAGAAGACGAAGCGCTGTATACGATCATAATTATTCTATTCTCTAACTCACCCAAACCCCTAAACTCACCTGCACACCGTCACACGACCCATTATTTTAACTATTAAATTCGGTTACAAAACCCAATTATTATGTCTACCCTGTCATCGTGTCATCCACCGCATGCTCCCGGATAAATAATAATCCCGGATGACGAATCCGTTCCACAGTGAAGCCTGAATCTCGTTAGGGCCCAGAAGCACCTGAGAATGTCCTTCTCTCTGGTTGCTTTATTAGGTGCAAAGTATGCTACCACCACCAAGCAAGGACCAGCAAGCAAGGAAGACGTGTGCAAAAGGTGCAGAGACCGACGACATAAACATCCTTTGGCTGGTTTGGTTGTTAGTGTTACGAATACGAATCCCGCCCCACTCTATTAACAATTTCAACTGCTTGTCCTGGGCGCCTGTTCTTATGCACGATGTGACGTCCTTGCGTGTACTTACGGTACGGGAAAAATTGAACCAAACGACAACACGAGCACGAAACAACGGCACAACACAGCATCAACCAGGAACCCATCGGCATCGCAACATCATCGCATCAATGATTAATTTAAAACGGCTCCAGGGTGTTTTCTTTCCATCGTACCAGTGTAAGCACTGGATGACGCTGTGTATTCGGGCTGGCTGGTTGGGTGCAACATTCTCGAGCACACACTCCACCACGGACACTACATGTCAACATGGCAAACAAAAACCCACCCATCTGGCTGTCTTCCTTCTGTCTCTCTGTCTCTCTGTGCAACAACGGAACAGAATCATGCTCAAAACGCTCGTCACACATACACACACACACACACTCAGACACGAGGATCTAGAAGCGGATCACGTTGACGGGTGACGATGAGATACTGCCGACAGGCGAAGATCCTCCCGTTTGCTGCCGGAGCAGCACGTCAAAGTACGCCGGTGACATTCGTCTTCCTTCCGGGGCCGCACACACACATCCAAGAAAGATCAAATAAAGCAGACAACCTTGTGCGGCCGAAGGACCTTTCCCATCAGACCACGCCGGAGAGCATGTTGTTAAATATTCCGTACCACTCGCCGCAGGTTGCAGGACCCTTGCAGGTGAAGGCGCCGTCAAGCGAGGCAAGCGATAACCGTAAGTGTCCTTCTCATTGGCCGGAAGAGGTTGTTCTCCAGCCCCAGAGCACGACCGAATATGAATGAATGATCCTCCACCGAGTTCGCTTCACCTCGCCGGGTTGGCAGGTCGGGTCCCCGTCAAGTCAGTGGGACACGGCTTCGGGTGGCGTTCTATTTCTGAACGGAAAAGGATTAATTCTCCCCCATGAAATGGGTCGTGCTGGAATTAATGTACGCAAGCCACCCTAGCCCCTAGCTTCCTGCAAAACCCTCCCCAGATGATCCGTTCGAAACAGCAGCAGGTGACATCGTCAATGCTTTTTTTCTCTCTCTTGTTTCGTTGGTTGAAAACCCCCGGAAAGGATTGAATTGGTTATAATTTCCTCCACCGAAGAGGCCTACGGTATTGGAAAGGCGTGATTTAAAGGGATGCCAGATTTGAGCCGACACCTTTTTGCTTGGGAACCCAGGATTGACGTCAGCTCGGGCCGCCTTTTAACGATGTGACCGCTAAATGATGAGTTCGGGCGAACCATAAAGTAGACACAACTGTGTGAAAGTATAGATATTATCTGTTTTGACGTTGTAACGTTTCCCTATTGTTTGCGGGGGGGGAAGGATAAGTTTTTCGGTGATTCAGCGAACGATACAGAGGAACAGGTGCGAGAAAGAGAGAGCGAGAGAAGGGTTGCTGCTATCAAAAGGGTACAATCTTGAAACCGTAAAGCGTCGTAAATCATACATCGAGACAGTGGGACGCTTTCCGGTAGATTAAAGAAGAAAGCTTTGGGCGGATTAAATTCATTAAATTTAATATTTCATCCATAAATTTTGTATGGAACGAAAAGTGAAGGCTGACGCTTCTGAGACATGATAAAGGAAGAGTGGACAATGTGCTTTCAGTGCTGTGATGTGATTTGATGAGACTAGAGTCTGATGCAGAGAGTGATTAGCGTGAGCAAGAGTCACCCATCGGTAGATAAGACGAATGACTCAAAATCACAACAAAAGTCACAAGATTTCATTCGATACCTTGACTCAGTAATCAGTTTTATATCGATTATGGTGATTCTTCGTGCAGGATGTCAAAATATCTCTTTAACGCCTATAAGTATGCAGTGCTGGAATCAAATTTAGCGCAGCTTAGCAAATACACTGTACGACATCATGTCAAACAAGAACAGAAAGAGCGTTATTAGCAATTAAATTGCGTAGCATATAAAAATAACGGTAAAAGACTCGAGAAGGCCCCCCCTAGAATTATTTGTGTGCAGCACTGTAATCTGTCAATTTTGTCGCACAGTGTTTTTTCATGCGGTCAAAATTTATTAAATAAATACAATATCTATTATTGCTTAAAATACTTTCCAGACACGGAGCGGTCGCCCCAGAACGCCCATATAAGTTACCGGGCAACATTGCCAAAGTCCAAACATGTGTCACAGCCTATCGATCGACGATGAGTAATTGCCCCAGAACGCCCATACGAGTTATAAGGGAAAGTTGTTCGACATCAAAGGGGCGGTTTATTGGCCGAATAGTTCATCCGTTGCTAAACTGAAGAGATGAGATGATCCTTCGCCATCAAAATAAGAGATTATGATGAGGGAAGAGTTATTTAAATTCCAAATTTAGCCTTTTTTTCCTTCAATTCATTCATCTTTTTTTGTCCTCTCAGAAGATCATCCGCACCCATAGTGATGTCTTTGCGACATGTGCTGCGAGTTGCATACTGTTAGGCGTTTTTCCTATAGGGACCAACCATTTTCGTCAGGGGGGGGCCTTCTCGAGTCTTTTACCAAAATAACTCCTTAGCGCCTTTCAGTATGCAATGGAGGAAATTATTTCACCAAATGGTAGCGACAATATTTTATAATATATTTTAAATCTGTTTTTAACTCAGCATCACATATTGTGCTACCGATAAATTTGGTTTTAAGAGTCCAAGAATATCAAATTAATTTAGACGCCTAAAAGTATGCAATTGAGGAATTAATCTTAACGAAGAATAGTGAAGCGAATATAAATTTTATGAAACCAAATTTTCCTACTATAGAAAACGCTTTAATATCGATTGTCTTATTTGTTAGAGTCAAAATACAAAATTTCGATATTTGAAGCCCAAAAGTATGCAATGATGCGGTAGAAAACGTTATAAAGGAAAGATGTTTTTATTTTATGCAATCAAAAATCTCAAATATTACTGAAAATTATTAATTAAGTGTAACAAAAGTTAATTTTTTATTTATGTCAAATAAAATCATAATGAGTTACAATGAGGAAACACCTCTTGACGCCTTCCAGTATGCAATAGTATTGGCGTACAAAGGGTATTGGTACTAAGGGTGTTGGCGTTACGCGCAAAACATATTCAACGAACACGAGTGTATTGTTTTTCAAATGACACCACGGTAAATGAAATTTAACCCATAAATCGTTCATACCAATCGAAAATCAATATCGACTACCACATGATTCTGTCTCTTTTTTTCGCACATCACACGCACACGCATGGACAGACAATACACAGTTTCAAGTGCGCTTTAAAGCTAATACCATAATTGATTTCACAACACACCTCCTTGCCCTTGTGCGAATCGATAATGCGATTATAAACACAAACTCATTAAATGCATTCAATTATGCATTTTTATACCCATACCTCTCGCTCACGCTAGCGCGATGACATCAGCAACCGTGCACACTGCATTTTAAGCGCTGTGAGGTTAAGGATCAAATTTTCTCGCACAAACGCAAAACAAAAAAAAGGCCCCGGTACGATGTTTAATAAATATTGCACAACCACTTTTTACTCGAGATCCGAGGAGTATTGTAGGCCGCATTCCACGAATGTTGGACAAAATGGGAATGGCTCGCCAAGGACGATTCCAATCCTCATGCTGCACGAGATGAACAAACCGCCTTCTCGTGGGGAGCGCAAAACCAATTGCCTTGTACGAATGTGAATAAAACATTCGTCGAATTATTCCTAGATGATGATGGCGATGATGATGATGATGCTGTTTGTGTGTACGAGTACGCGTCACCAGGCGTCTCCATTACCGATGATCCACTTCATTCTCTATACTCACTCGCATCCCAAACGATACACGTACTCGGCTCTGGACAAGTGAATTCCGCTCGGCAAACACTAAACAAACCCGGGCAAAGCATACGGTTCGCAGTTCGCTTGCTGAAACTGAAGGCGTCTCATCACACCGAAAGGACTCGCGCGTCGATGTTGCGCGTGTGAAGGGACCGAACCCCAAGTGTGGGCTAATTGAAAGGCTTACCAAACGGCTTGTGATGAATTGAATGTTTGCGCTATGCATTTGAGATGGTTTTGTGTGCGTGTGTGCGATTTTTTTTTGTTGCTTACTGCTTACTCACTTTACATTAAGAGGATTTTTGTTCGGTGATGTGTGTTTCATTCGGATGAGTTCGACCGAATCGGGGTGGATGTTGCTGGGAGGAATAAAAGAAAAGCATCCATTTCACTGTTTGCTTTCCAGGAATAGTATTAGCCTTTGTACATCAAAAAGCAAGCATATTCTTAGGAAATGTATGATTATGTCGAAGTCACTAGCGAAATCACAAACTCATTGTTTAACTCTTAAGTATGTCTTTCTTTTAGAAATGCTTGAAGCAGCAGCAGTAGTATAAAATCTAAATGGCTCCACAAATTAATTTCATTTTGGTTGTCAATGTGGCATACACCGTCAGTTTTAAATGCCATCATTTAGATTCCTTTCTCACTCATTCAGTTAAAGTATAAACATAACAGCGTATTTCTGCATGTATGATGTCAACATACTTACTTACTTACACTGCAATCACTTCGCGGTCTTGGCCTGCTGCAACAAACCTCGATACCGCTCACGGTCTAGCGCCGTCGTCTGCAAATCCAATATCCCGGCCGTCCTGGCGGATTACAAATTACTGTAGAATACTTGAGGCAGGGTGACTAGTCCTGTGCTCAAGCCCCTAAGTACCTCTGGAGGACACCTCGTAGTAGTTGGGCTTTTCGTTACCCACCCGACGATCAGACAGTCTGGTTGCCTGATCTGCCCACCTCTCTCCTGTTCAGCAGTGCTCCAAAAATTCGCCCGAAGAGTTGGAACAGACCCGTTTACCCAGTGGAGCAGATTACCACACTGCACGACGGGGATGTGACGGAATAGGAATCAAGCAGAAGAGCCTATGTAACCCTTTACAGGGCCTCGGATCCTACGCCATTAACAGGGTAAGATGTAAGATGGCAACTTATGTACGAAATAAATCGTTTTTGTAGGAATTAATTACACAGCTCCTGAAAACCATTAAATTTTAATGGAAGCTTACGGTATCTCTACTCTAGACAAACAAACGTGTCAAAAGTGGTTTGCGCGGTTCTAAAGTGTCAATTTTGTTTGGAAAGACGATGACGATGACCAGAGGGCCATTGGAGTTTGAAGATACAGAACCTGAAGGCAATGCTTGATCAAGATCAATTGCAAAGCCAAATCGAAATAGTTAAAACATTTGGAGTCGCAATGAGAATGATCAAAGAATTGGAGTTTTAGTTGCCACAGGAACTGACTCTTTTGTAACCAATTCAAAATTCCCAAATGGCATTATTAGCGATGAAAAGATGTCGTGCAACAGAAACGTCAACCGCATTTCATCAGTGACAGCAGTGTGTTTGGTGGGACCCTGCTGCATGTACTGTATTATGAGTTGCTACAGCCAAACGAAACAATAACAGAGGAAATCTACCGATTAAAACTCGGTTGTAGATGCGACAGCGGTGCCGGTCTTCACACGGCAGGACCGGGATTCAAGTCTCATCTGAGCCGTTCCCCCATAGTGAGGACTGACTATCTAACTACGCGGTAACAATAAGTCTAGTAAGCCAAAAATGGCAGGCATGACCTTAAGAGGTCGTTAGGCCAAGAAAGAAGAAGAAGAAGTTGAGCATTGAAAGAAAAACAACCGCAATGCGTCAATAGGCAACACAAATTCATTTTACTACATGATAATACTCGGTCATATGTGACGTCGCCCGTAAAAACGTATTGGGTGAAATGGGAAATCCAACCTCAACCGCTATACAGATCAGATATTGTACCTTCTGCAAATTACTTCTCCAATTGCAAAGAAGTCAAAAAATGGATAGATGCATGCGTAGCGATCAAAGAATCAGCCTTGTTTTCGTAAAGAAATCCGTAAATTGTCAAAAAGATGAGAATAACTAGTATTTAGAGATGGAAAATACTTTAAAATCTGTGAATTTTCAGTATAAATTCTTCTGATAGATAGACGCAAATCATACATCGGAGCTGTCCTTGTCCAATTCCAGTAGAAAAGATGTATGCCGTGTATTGTACATATATATTTAGTAACCAAACCTCAAGCAGTGTTAATAGGGGTACTAATCTAAATTGGTTTATGAATTGCAGTTGCTATCGAATTACTAGAAGCAGAACATTGGAGATCGAAATTTAAACTAGAATCCATCATTCTTCTATTAGTCTATTATGTAGTCCAATATTTTTATTTTATGGTAATGTTTGACAAAACCCATAGAGATGACCTTTAACCGTAGAGGTTTTCAAACTTATTTCAAAGAGAGAAGAACACCTTCCCATCACTCTTATTACTTTAAAACTGTCATCCCTACCAGGAATTGAATTGCTACCGTCTAATGGTACCATCACGAGCACAAACGATACGACAGTACTCATAAGCGAAACTTTAATTACAGTTCCGCCCGATAATTCTTCGTTAAGCGCAAGAAAGCTTTACTTTGCATACTGATCACACGCACACACACACACCGTCCATTAGTGTAATGGTGCTGGCAGCAGCATATTCAACAGTGGCGCGTCTCATTCAGTTTTCCATTGCAACAAGTACTGCCAGTTTATGAGTCCTCCTGTCCTCACACTCGCTTCGTTTGATTTCATTTCGAACCCATTACGCGTCGATGTAAATTCCAATTAACGATGATATTACTCAATAAATACTACCACACCTACAGCTCTTCGTCACGTGCCAGCTCGCGTGCCCATTATCGAATCTTAGTTACATTTTATCGAATACATTGGGTGTGTGTGTGTGCGTTCGTGTATACCACCCACCCAAAAACCCCCTGTAAGCGCACTGCATATTCGATTAGCAATCGCGAGCAAGCCTCCGCGCGCGTAAAGCTAATGAGAATGTGATAATTTGTAATACAAGCCAATCACGCGATCCGTACGCAGTCCTGGGCAGGAAATTTTATGTCTTTTTGGGGGGCCTTTCGACAGGATTTTTAGCTCTCCGAACGGAAGAGAAAAAGGTAAACCAACGAAGAAGCACAAGACAACAGTGTTTTCGTGGCTTTTTTTTAAAGAACTTTAGGCACTAAAGCGAAAGGTCATAAAAAGGACTGATGACCCGATGCGAAGAGAAGTGCTTTCCGAGCGCACACCCAAAAGCGAGAGCACCATAAACTGGAAAGGAAATTTTCAATTCGCTTGGTAGGATGGGATAAAGAACTAAAAAACAGAAGAGACAGGTAACGGTGTTCGGTTGGGGACGACACACATACAAAGAAAGAGATAAATAAATAACAAAAAAATACATAAATACAAAGAGAGATACATTTTACGATCGAATGGTTTCGCTTGGCCACCAAAAGCCCCAGGGTTCGGTCTCAGGGTTTTTCGTCATTTTCATTAATGTTGATGAAAGGGCCCTAAACTACAATCCTTTCTTAGACGATGATGACGATGATGATGCCGACGACCGACCGACGCGGCGCGGTAAGAGATCGACGGCTCAAAGGAAGGCAGCAAGATCAACCCGGGCGGCGATGGACATTCCATTCGAATTCCCATTCCAATCAGACATTTTAACCCTCCGCAACTGAAGCACCACAAGTTTCAGGCACCGGACGGCACCGGTAAACGGGCCAATCCCTGGGACACCACATACGCGCACGATTCGTCACGAAACGTTCCTTCACGGTCGTCTCTTAAAATCTACAAATCCCAGTCACAAAAACTGGTTTTGCGGGGCTTTTTGCACATTTCGCTGGTTGGACTTTTTCCCCCTTCAAATTCCCTTTTGTTTCTCTCATCGTTTCTTCCGGCGCAACCCCATTTTTTTTGGGGTTGCCACAAAAAATGCCACGCCATGTATTGTATTGGATTAAAATGGCTTCGGGGGTTAAATAATTGATGAACTACACAATCCCCGGGCCGTAACGTGTAACGGGCGTGGAGGTTCCTTAGAAGGACCAGCTTCGGTGTACACTTGGAGTTCACTTGGTCAAAGGGCATTTGGGTGTTTGTTGGTGTGTGCGTGTGTGGGACGCTGTTACGTGATGAAAACGGAAAGCCTTTACCTTTTCCCTTTTATCTCCGGCGGGCATCATGGGGCCGAGAGTCCTCCACCAAAAGCAAACAGACTATAGCGCAGACAATACAATAGAATTTAAAATAAAAATGAATTTCGGGACAGTTGGACGCTTTTTTGTTTGTTTTGCAACATAAAATAAATAAAACACACTAACACGTACACACACACACACTCTAAAAGGTTGTGTGCCTTATTTTGTTTGGTTGTGTTTGTTGTGTTTCTTTGTTTTTCTTTTCTTTTGTCCTTGTGTAGCCTTGTTACAACGGTACCCCGGAACTTTGTGGTGTGTGGCTTTATGATTGCATTTAGCCAACATTCCGGACTAGCTTTTTCCTTTGTTTTTTCGTCTCTCACAATCACACTGCTTCGGTTTTCTTCTGTTCTTTTCTTTGCTTTTCTTTTCACGCTATTTGATCTTTTTTTGCTTTTCTTTTCCTGTTGTTATTTCTTCAATATTTCTGTTTTATCCTTCTTCATGTTCTTACATTCACTTTCATGTTGTTACTTCTTCTTCTTCTGTTATTTTTCTGCAATACTCTTCATTTTCTTTTTCTTTTAAGCACTTTTTGCTGAAAATATTTTCGTTCTTGATTACTGTGTGGCTGATGTATTCGCTTTTGTGTGGCTGTTGCAATTTCAATTAATCATTTCTTCTTGCTCTTCATGTAGCCGTAAGCCAAATCACAAACACACACCGTTTTGGTGCGCGCTTGTGTGTGTTTGTTTCTGTGTGTGTGCAAATGTGAATTATCTTTTTCAGCTTTTGTATTTTTCTTTCTGTTTGTGTAGCAATGTATATTCCTGTAATATATGCTCCTGTATGCTGGTTTCACTGTTTGTGCATTTTTGTTTTGGTTTTTTTTTTGCATGTTTGCTTTCTGCTGTTTGATTTCTATTTTGACAATTTTATCTGGTTTTGGTCTACGCAATGCATATGTTGTTTTGCTTCCATGTATTTATTATTCTTTTCTTTTGCAATAAGCATTACATCATCCTATTCGCTTCCCAAGTGCTTTTGTCATTAGGTTTTTATTTGTAAGCTGTTTGTAGCTCGGTTTTCCACTTTCCTTTTCCTTCTCTTGCGCTCTCTCGCTCTCTCTCTCTCTTCTCCAACCGCGTGTGACAACGTTACCGCAAATGTGGCAAACATTATGTTTGCGCCAGTCCTTCATCTTCCACTTGATGGATGTTGTTTTTATCACCTGATTTTGTGTCTTCTTTTTTTTTGCGCTCTTCCTACCGGTTTGTCACACCATCTCACGCTTATTTATCGGCACAGCTTTATTGTGCAGTTATGTCATACAGTTCTTTGCTCGAGCTTAGCCTGCTGGATTGCTTTCTAGCTTCTGCGGTAAAGCGCCGGTACTTGCTATCATTGTAACGTGCTTTTTTTTATTCTCTTCTGCTAGCTTTTCCTTTCCTTTGCTTCCTCTTTGCTACTCGGTGGTGACACCAAAGTTTAGCTCTTCCCTAAAATGTGTGTATGATTTATGTCCTGTTTTGGCGCACAAACTTGTTTTTCTATTCGATTTTTTGTTGCTCATAGCTGTGTAACATGCGTTTGCGAATACATACTTAACAATGTGTGTTTTGTGTGTGTGTGTGTTTTCTTTGCTTCAAACATAACGCTCGCTTTTCTCTTTCAGCCTCTTTTTTTTTGGTTTGCTTTTTCTTCTCTTCCCGTTTTCTTGTCTTGCTACAGCACATTTCATAATTCGCAAACAGTTTTGTGGGGCTGTCGCCGCCACTTCCATCTTCTCAAAGTAGGTTAAATGTGTAATAGCTAAATTGTAGTGTGTGTTTCGTTTTTGCTGTTTGCTGTTTACGCTCGCCCACTTTCTTCGACAAGCGTTGCAGATGCGTTCCTACATTGTTGTGTTTCTGAATGTGTGTTTCTGAGTGCTGACCAGCACATGCACACACACATGGGGGGAAGGTGTGATGTGGTGTGGTGGTGTACGTGTGGTGTGTAGTTGAGTGTGTGTGTGTGTGTGTGTGTGAGCGTGGCTGCGCTTTCTCGAGCGTTTAACAAGTACAAGCTTAAATAAGTGTAGTGCAATTACTGCCTCCCATTATCAATTTTCGTCAGCTACGACGTCTTGCCATCTTGGGTTTTTTTTTTTGGTTGTTTTGTTTTGAGTTCTTTTGCCATTTATTTATATGTTTGTATATGTGTGTGTGTAGAGCAGTTCATTCTATTGTTGCTGTAAAGATATACTGTGTATGTGTGTGTTTTCTTTTCTGCATTTTTAAATGTAATTTTAATATGTCTGTTTGTTTTACTTTAGTTGTCTCTTCTTCAAACAAATATGCTTGCTTGCGTACTATATGCACTACTATTCTCCCCACTGTAACGTCTTTCGTTTATATGTATAATGCATGTATATATATAGTTGTGTATTCATTTATATATAAGTACATATAGTTTTTTGTGTTGAATTTTGCATCCTTACGCTTTCGGTTCTTTTAACCTTCTTTACTTCACTTCACACATTATTATCCAATGTCTTGATTTTGCTTTTTCGCATGCTTTATCTCAATCCTAACACATACACTCACATGACAACTGATAATAATAATAATACAATAATACACTACGTTAGTTTATATTTAGAGATGTTTTAGGAAATAGTTTTGCTAAGTTCTACGGTTTTTTTTGTATTTTTTTTTTTGGTTTGCTTTTCTTCTTTTTGCTTCCATTTGCCTTTTCTTCTTCCCATGCAAACACACTACAACACTATCGCCAGCTAGGGCGTGAATATGGATTGTATTGATTATTTCTTAGTAGTCTCCCCAGCCTCGCGCCTGTGTTCTAGTTTCACACATCAAACATCAAAGCTCCAGAGCACGCTTATAGTAGGGGTTGGTGGTGGGTACGTACCCACCGCCCTGTCTCATACTCCTTCGGTTTCTGCTATATATGCTAACGATCGAATTATTGTTTTAAGTGTATCTCATCCCTACACACCCGTTTCCCACGCAAAATGTTTGCATCGTTCGGCTTCGGTCAGCACAACATTGTACACTATACCTTATTGTGACAACTTTTCACCCATTGTGTGACCTACATGTACTGCATTTTCATACAATGGCATTCTTCTGTTTTGTTGTTCTTTGCCATTCCATCGCACCATTTCCATTTTTTTTTTCCAAAACGGTACCTGGTGGTACTGGTCAGAGTCAGTAGGACAAGCGAGTTGAGTACGCTGCCTCCGTACTGGTAGAACATCATCATCATCATTAAATCAGTTTTGCATTTGGTTATACGTGTGTTTGTGTTTTGCTTACAATTTATGTGTGTGTTCATAGGAAACAATTAAATATTTCTCTACGTTCTTTTCTGTGTTCTCTTCTTGTGTTTCTATGTGTCTGTTATGCTTTGTTTTTGCTTAATAGCTCTCTACGCATTCTACTCTAGGGCTACGTTGCGCTTTAATTTTTCATTTTGTATATTCATATATATATAGATTTGCTTGTATATATGTGTTCGTGTATGTATATATATATGCTGTACGAATAAATATTCTTTAGTAGAAAATCGTGTTTGCCAGGCTTTTCTCCACACAGACCTCTCTACCCATTTTCTCTTGGGTGAAGATGCTGTGGAGAAAATCGTTCTAATCGTTTCTATAACACTTCGCTCTCTCTCTCTTTCACTTACTCCTATCGTAACGTTTACTTCTACTAATCTTAATGCTCTTATCATATATCGTTTATTCATTACTCTTCTTTGTTTGCCAGGGGTTTTTGCAGTTGTTTTTTTTATCTTCCTCTTACCTTACTTATCGACTAGAAGTTTTCGGATCCAAGTGGTGTAGAATGGTGCGCGTCTCTGCTCGCCCCGAGAACGGTTCGATGGTAGGAGTTGTTCCGCGAGCAGCACGCACCCACGTGTTGACCTTATACGCCTAAAAGGGGTTTTGCACTTAAATGTCTAGCTGTTTTTTGGTTTTGTTAAATTAGTTTGATGAGTTGGGTGATTCATGAGATGATTTTACTTGCATTTGTTTAATATATAACTCTTATTCGATTATTATTACTTGTTTTTGTTTTCTTTTCATGTAATTTGCTTGCAGTTTTGTGTGTGTTTTGTGTGTGTTTGTGTATTGTTTGTTTTATACTTCTGCTTTGCGTTTCTCTTTAAGAACTAAACATCCATTATACGTAGAGTTATGCATTTTTACTGGTTTGTTTTGTTTTTTTTTTTGCTGTATATATTCTGTAAATGTGTGTTTTACTGTACGTGTTTTGTTTTACTTGCTCCATCGTACTTCTGTGTATGTGATTTTTTTTTCTCTTTCTTGTCTGTGTGTACGTATGTGTGTGCATTGTCTCAAAAAGTTGGCAAATCGGTAGAAGCATCAGTAAAGAAGGCATCCAGGTGGTTTGTGTGTGTGACGACCAGCGCTTCAGCGTCCCTTCTGTTCCCTTGTTTAAGCAGAAGGAAAACGGCTGAAGCCCGGCGCACCACCAATCCCTGTCGTAAGCCCATAGATTTCAAACGTGTATAGGATATATGTATATTTGCTGCTTGTTTGCTTTTCTGCTGCTGTGTTTTGTAATGTCTGTTCATGTTATCCTGTGTTTGTGCTTCTTCTACCATTTTCACTAGACCTGCGGGAGAGTGTGTGTGTGTCGTGGCGGATCCCCTACCGGGATTGGGTAGTTTTTCATCTTGTATTTTTGTGTTTTTGTTTACTTTGCACAACCATTTCAAAATTGGTACCATTGGTTTCCCGTTTTTTTTTTTCATTTGTTTTGTTAAGTTTGTGTGTTTGTTTTTGTATGTTTAGTCTTTCCTATGTGTGTGTGGGTATGTGTTGGTGAATGTGTGTGGTGGCTTTCTTCCTTTGTTTGTTCTTGTTCGCTTGTATTTTTAAGAAACTTTTGAAACTCTAAGTCCACTAACGTTTACATGTATGATCAATAAACTGCTTATTTTTTTAATATCGTGTATTATGTAAATTGTGTATGTATCTTCACTTCAAAACCAATCCAATCCTTCCGACGCGGTCTTTCGAAATTGAAAGCTAGTTTTCTTTGTTTTCAGCTTCTCTCCATCTGGGTTCCGTCCACTTCCTACTCGCTTCCAATTTACCATAAAGCATACTTATGTAAGTTTAAGTTTTTTCATAAAGCTTGCGTCTCTCAACATTCAGTTAAGAACATTTGGTAAGGTGTTTTTTATGTGTTTTTTTGTTTGTTTTGAAATGCTTTTATGCATCCAGTTGCTTGCAGTGTCCAAGCTGTCGAGCTTTTTGGAGCGCTGGAACTGATG
Source organism: Anopheles maculatus (assembly GCA_002091835.1). NCBI lineage: Eukaryota > Metazoa > Arthropoda > Insecta > Diptera > Culicidae > Anopheles > Anopheles maculatus. The sequence goes on along the minus strand of KZ061576.1, from coordinate 90,571 downwards.
CACTTTTACGGGGTGGATTCTTTATCCCACAGCAATCTCCGGTTACAAAAACCGGTCTTGTGTTTTTCGATCAGCAAACCGGTAAGGATACGGAAATAAGCGGTTAAAAAGCGATCTGTGTGTTTGTAAGCGGTCCTCGCTATCATCCCAACCAACATGACTTTCTCTGAACTGAACCTTTCACCTCAACTGGCAAACAATGGTTGCCCTCTTACACTATCAACTCCACACGCACACTCGCCTAAACTCTTTTCCATTCAGCAGTCATTCAAAACTGGTTAACAAGGAACGATGCGTTACTGTAACATACTGTAACGTCCAACCGACGTTCGGCATAACGATTGTGGAACGGAAAATGGAAAGAAAAAACGCTTTTTTTTTGGCGCTCGACACAAACAACAATCAACGCTGCACTAACAATTAGCGAGTAACATTTTGCAGTTTTTGTTTCCTTTTTTGCATTTAAATATGTGTAACACATCATCAGTATTAATCCATTAATATGGGCGAATTAATGCAAGTGTGCTGGTTTGCTTAGCTTTAGCTTTTGGGTTTGCTTTTTGCGATAAACATGAACAACACTATGAACGAACAATCGATAATTGGTAATTGTCACAATTAATAGCAATCTTGTTTCTTTTTTTTTTTGTTTTGCTTCCAGATACACGGGATAATAATCATATATAATATTCTGTTCACTTATATTAATATTATGCTGCCATCGGCATAGCGTTGGTTTTTCTTTATATTGCAATTGGTTAAAATTGGGTTTCTTACTTTTGTTCTCTTTTCAAACACAGAACCAAACAAACGAAACATATTTGCTAGCGGCGTATTCAAATGCGCGTGCACTATAATTCTGCTCGAAATCAAACCGGGTGTTCAACGATAATTTGTATAATATTATCAACGCACAAGCAAAAAAAAAATTCTCCCCGGGAACATCACACCGGCCTTACATTTTGTTTCCCAATTCGATTCCAATCATCGAAAACACGGTTAATTGGTTCGCTTCTGTTTTTTTTTCTTTGCTTGTCACCTCAATCAATTTACCGCAGGCTACCCGAAGCTCCACCAATCCGTTACATAACACTGTCCACCGGGCCGGTTGATGCTGTCTCTGCCTGCTGTTTTAACTTGTCGCGTATCGCCGTATCCACGCGGAACAGTCCACCGTGTCCTGGGATGATCCAATCGGCCCGGTTAGCAATACGCGCCCGATGGAAGCGTTGGGCGCCGGGGTCCTCACTGCCCGCATCAAGCCACAGCCGGTCGTCATCGATGTCCTGCTGGCGTTCGAACAGATCGCCCACTATTGCCACCGGGAGACCGTCGGGCGGCGAGAGATTGTTCCGTGCCACTAGCACCGACACACAGGACATGGTGTGGCCCGGTGTGGCCTGAACTTCGATGTCATCTGTCAGTGGAAACGGGGCTGTAAGGAGAAAAGCGAGAACAAGAGAAAATTGTATGAAAATGATTGCCCGTTTTTTGTTGAACGATGGCCAAACATGGCTAATGAATGCAAAACTGATGTTCAACTATTATCGACGATGTGACCAGGTGACCGGGGATGGGCTATTGGAAAGCGGAGATATTAATAGCGTTTTTAAAGCTGTACAGCCATTTGCAGCCTGTTCACCAACCTGTGCTGTCATTCAATCTTGACAGTTGTGAGTAGTTGGGCACGAAGATGAAAGCAACGGAAATGGTTTCCCAATACGCTTCACTATCCTAGACGCTACTGTCCAAAACAGATCCGAGTGTGCGAAGGTGAGCGATATTTATTTGATGAGCAAACTGAGCCAAGCTGAAAAGCTCTTTGTCCGCTTTGGGGCGCACTCAATTTCTGTCTAGGCGAAAAGGCCGAGATCACACACAACACAACAGCCAGCAACGGAACGAGACTGACGCAGGATCTAAACCATGAAGATTACCATCATGATGGGTCATGGTACCGTTCATCCGTTCGATGGTCTATCTATCCGACCCCCGAACTGGCACAGTAACGACGCAAACTACGCTTTCCATTCACGTTCCAACGATGAAAACTTGCACACCGAACCGCACACACCGTTTATCTTCGGCTCTCGCTCCCTGCAAACCACAAAACGCAGCGTACCGTAAACGGAATTAAAAAAAAAACACACACACAGGACGAGCCAGAAAGTTCATTTCGGTGAACTTTCCACCGCACTGCAGGGTTCCGTGTGCTGGTCCCAATGTACCTAGACGCCATCCTGCAGTGCATACACATTTGCATACAGCCGTACAAGATCACCACAGGAGGCGGTTGCTTCGTTCGATGGATAGAAGAAAAATGCAAGAGTGAGGCAGAGGAACCGGAACGCAGGAAAAGTGGTTCCCCTCGTTTTCATCAGCAACTAGCGAGATGTTTCTGGCCCTCACAGTTCTGCCCAGTTTCGGCGAAAGGCTTTGTTGCAACAAATTATTACATCGCAAAAGTTCATTGGCGCCCGGGCGCCCCAAGAATGCGCACCGTGTAATTGGTTTTCGTTCACTTGCAACCCACACAGAGACCGAGAGGTACTGGTGGTGGCCAAATTTTGTGCTGTGGGACGAGATGAACAAGATGAGAATTCGAAACTGCCAGCTGCCAGCACCCGGGCGGATCAGCTACCCGCGGGGGCTACTCGTTTGCAATGATGGAAATTGAATACTTTGATGCTGATTAAATATTCCAATCCGAGTGGTGGCGTGCTGTTGTCCTCGTCCTTAGCAACCAGTTGCAACGTTTTCATCACATTAGCGTAGTAAGCGAGGGGGAGGTTTTGTTTCCGATTCGTGAAAACGAACGAATCGATGCGAAGCGGGCAAACAAGAAATGATTTGCGCATTGCATACCTTTTACAGGCGTCTTAAAAATGGTAGTTGAAGTGAGATGGAATGGAAATGTGGTTTAAAGCATTTTAAGTACAGGAAATGTATTAAAGAAAAACTTAAATTATTTTTACGCTAAAAGTGGGTTTGCAAATTGCATATCTTTCAGGCGTTTATAGGATAATCTGAGTGAGAGGAGCTTAATATTTTGTTTAAAGCATTAGAAATAAAGTAAAATGTGTTATTAAAGGAATATTTCGTTCTTCTTTATGCTATGATGTTCACTTTTTATCATACCGGATGTTCAACATTAAAACGTAAATCATTTGAACAAGAAATTATATGCGTACAATCTGAAGAATTATAATTAAAATATCAATTGCCAAGAGCATTTGCAACATCATAACAATGCTAACAAATCAATGTGTTATTAAAAAAAAAGGTTTACTGTAAGGAAACAAATGATGAATTGCATATTGCATACCTTTCAGGCTCTAAAATGATACGTTGGGTGAAATTATCATATAATAAAATTTATAATATGTTTCATTCGCCGCATTTACGTTGCACAACTCTAATCTTCAAGGATAATGCCACTTTAATTGTTGCACCCCGTACCCATCAATCAGCACAGAAACACTGAAACGCACCAATTACCAGGTGCATTTGCATTATCAACACACAATGCAAACAAATCGACGCGTGATTTTGAAATCAAATTAACACCTTCCGATGCGCGCAAAAAAGAAAACACAACACATATGCTACTCCCGACACGCCGATGTCTCGAGAGCCGATGTCCCGGAATAGTGTGCAATTAACGATAATTGAATTTCTCGGCGAGCGTGCGCGCCCGCCTAATCGCCTACATTTATTGAGCAGCGGAAGGTATTCAAGCGTCCATCTAAAAGCATTACTATTCTCCACAGTCTCAATCGCTTAGCCGTTCGTTTGGCGGTGTGATGGTTGGGGGAGGATATAATTTTCCTACCAACCCCGGGGGTGAATGTTATTCGAATGGCGGGCGGGTTCATCAAATCATAACTCTAGACGACACGCGTTGCCGGACGGAACCCAGGCGCAATTGAGTTGGGCGATCGTTTGATTTGATTTGTGAGTGTTGTGATTCAATCGTTGATCGGTGGTCCTTCTTGGTTGCTGCTGCCCGTCGTCGTATGCGTTGATTCGTAATGAAATTTGTAATCAGTTACAGAGCAAAACGGACTTATACCGGTCCCGAATACACTCATCTGGAGGTCTCGGCTGGATGGTTGGTCAGGACAGTTCCAGTAACCGGTAATTAATTCTAGGGCTTTCGTTTCGTTGTTCCGCAGAAGAATGCATGACCCAGGTTCGAGCGAGATAAAATGTGGCTCATCGTTCGATCAAAACCATCACCGGTGTCATGAAAGGCCGTAGTTTTGAGGGGAAAATTGCTAACTTCAATCAACGCCACAGCAACGCCATCACGAACTCGATGACAGTCGATGACAATCGACGATGCGGGTGTTTTCACAATGGTACACAGGGATCAGGTTCACCTTATCTATGTATTCGGGGGAGCTGTGCCGTGAGTCAGCCGAGAACACTCAACATTCAAATTAAGCATTCCATTGAAATTCATTCCTGTCCGTCCACGTTTCCGTTTGCTGGGGATGAAAACTGATCCCAAAACTTGATGTGCCAGGTGTACTACTAGCTTCAATGAACACCCAGAACACTGAATACACACACACGCACCCTACTACATCAATTTTCCCACTCTCATCCACCCATCTTTCCCAGCAAACAACCGGAAGTTCGCTTTGAAGTGTAGTGATGCGTATTAAATTGTAAACTCCAATCTACTGCTGTTCCAGGGAAAACCGTCCCCACCATACGCGCCCAACCTTTTCCCTCTGGTCCACCCTTCCTCTTCCATTCCCATACCTTCCTCCGCATGCTTCCCACAATTCCACTTCCAAAAAGCGTACAGCAGAGACACGCGGGACAAGGGTAAAATATTAATGTTTCTCTAAAAGCGTCCAACAGCGATTGCATTAATATTTCACCAAAAGCTTAGAGTTGTGTCCCTCCCAGGGGGGATGGAGGTTCCCACAAGGGTGGGAGTTGAGAAGGTGAACCACTCCCTTGCCTTTCTTCCCGTGGCATCCTGCCGCACCTTCCAAACCAGACAGCGGAATACGCTCTTTATTTGCTGCTGATGATAGCGCTGCACAAACGATAAATACATGTTACAGAGGGGAGAAAAAACATTTTATTTTCTCACTTTTCACCTGTGCCACCACCCAAAAATTACAGCTAACATCACGCGTACGAGACACACACACACACGCGAACACTAAAACACATGCGTGCCACGCAGGGCAATTTCCGACCTAACCTTGCGGTAACTGATTCGATGTATGAAAAATCTTGATTACTGTTTGTCGATTTAAAAAAGAGATACAGCGCGCCACTAGGGAGGGGTTTGGGAAAACCTGGACAAATGGTTCCGTTCCCAGTTGGGATGTGTTTTTTTTTTGTTTCTTCTTCATCAGCCAACGTATGGAACTGTTTCGAGGGGTTGAAGTTATAGAACAAAAATGTTTCTTTTCCCTCCTGGGGAACAAGAATCTTTAGCGCAAGAATCTTAGACATTGGTAGATGGACTCGTCGCTTGCTGAAGCAGAGAGGCTTATGTTTAGTGTTTAAACAAACCAACAACAACAACAAAAAAACCGGCGGAAGATAATTTTCCAAACTCCCCATCGTACCGTTTCGTAACTTTGTTCCCAGTTTTCACAGTGGCAAAAAAAAGTTTGCATTTTTTCCATATTTTGTTTTGCTTTTTTTACCGGGTCCACCTACCGCCCCATCCATTTTGCCATAATTTATTGAAACTTTTCGGTCTTCTGGAGGGTCTTTAACGAACGCTTTTCTGTAATAACATAAACATTTAAAAAGTCCGAACGAACATAAAAAACCCCCGCCGTGCTCGATAGAGCCGGTGTATCTTCCGATGCCATCCGTAAAACGGAAGATTACTTTCTTACCGTTCGTAGTGTGTTTGCGTCGAGTTTTGGCTGGGGGAAGAGTTCCACCAAAAGAGGAAGCGGTCTTCATCACACGCTTGTTATACTGGCAGAGCTCAGGTGTTTTTACAAAACGACCACCCGGTTCGGAAAACCTTGAAACGCGAAATTAACGAACATCGGTTACAAAATTATGGGACGAAGACGAAGCAAGCAAGTGCCCGCGTGATAGAAGGCAAGCTTTTGCGTCAGTTAATATTTTTCGTCTGGGAAATACCTTTCTCTTCGTTCCTCTGGTGGTGATGAAAACGATCGTTGGAGAGGAAAAAAACATGGGTACAATCCCATCCAGGGCCGAGTTTTTCAAACCGTTTCAACGCGACAAGAAGAAACGGATGAAAGGAGAAAGAAATGAGTACAAAACACGAAACAGCTAATTGAAAAGAGCTTTTCCGAAAAATGGTGTGATGTACACGATCGTTTCCAATAGGAAAGGACCAATAGGGGAGGAACAGGCGAGAGTGCGAGAGCGAGCTGAACGAGATGCCACACCGGTAGTCAAATATTAATAAGCTAGCCTCGGGATCGGTTAATGGTATAGGGCTCGGGATGGATCGCTTCTGCGAGGGTAACATTTTACGGTGTGGCGTGTTGGTGTTTCCACCGAAGTAACCAGATACACACGAATTAACTCCGGCTGTACATTAATTTATGTGTTCGAGCGTGAAAATTGTTCAGGCTGAAACATTAGGGTTGTGCGGCTTGGGTGTGTATCTGTGTACAGAAAATATTTGCAAATCGAAAAAGGAACAAAAAAAAAACCCGACACAAACTGAAAGGTTTTCGTTTTTAATTAAATAAGCAACATTCGGTATTTATTTGCCGTTGGAAATGGGCGTTGATTGTGTAATATTTTACGAATAAAGACTTTGAAGCTGATTTATTTTATATCATCAAATGAAAATGCACGCAGCATCTTGATTGAACATAAGTATAAGAAGAATTATTAGGTTACGAAATCACAATTTCATGCTACTGTTGAAACTCAATCAATCTTCTTCTACATTGCTTTTCTACTTTTAAAAAGTTTTAGCACCGATTACGGTTTAAGGATAAAATCTCCAGAACAGAATAACCAATAACGACCAGGCGCCTCCATTTAAGGACAAGCAGCTTAATTTATTTGATTCCTATGTCGTTTTTTTCCAGATGCTAAATGTGATTTTCATAATTCATGAATAACACAATAGATAACGTCTCCTGTTCTTAAATTTAACAATCAATAGAAAAAAAACAGTAGTTGATGTATTCAGCTATATTCTTAAATATATTCTAGCATATTTTTTAGCACTGGAAAAATATATCAAGAAAAAAAACTAATCTACTAAAAAAATAAATGCTTAAGCCATTCCAAACATTAGAACTACTTGAAAACTATGTTAAAGCTTCTTTGCACCGAACAATAAATATAATCCACCAGGCGTCTCCATCATGGAGTACTATTTATTGTTATTTCGTTTCGACATTAATAAACTGTACTATTTTGGCCTAAAAAATGGCTAAAAATACAAAACACAAATATTGGTTTAAGCCCTACAAAATCATATCATTTAAATAAAACTGTGAATTTTAAATAAATTAGAATAAACATCAATAAACATAAACATGGTGGACCGCCTCCCCGTACGCAGGACTGACTGTCCAATAGCAATAGCAGGTCAAGACCCCACGAGGTTGTAGTGCCAAGGAAGAAAAAGAAACATCAAATGGTATGTTATATACCACCCAGAATATTTTTTATAAATAAAAAAATAACCTTTTTCTCATTCCCACATGAAAAAGGTAAGCAAAGTATCTCTCTATCTAAGGAAATACAGCGCTATTTGTGCTGGGAACAAATCTATACAAACTAACAAACCCGAACGTTCAATCACTTCCACGCCTTCAACTACTACTAAGAAAACTCAATCACCCGTGTTATAAAATTCTCTTCCCCGCTTCCGATTAGGTGATGCAGCCGGCTCCAAACAACCGAAGAAAACACGACCAGGCGCCTCCATCGAGCTGTACCATTTTTCATCCACCGAAGCAACGGAAATGATTTATAACTCACACCAAAGCATCCACCATTTCCGTGTACCATTACCGAAAAGCATTATCGGCGCACATATACATTTGCCGCCCTATGGTTGCCCAATGCTCCAACTAACATATATATATTGAACTATGATGCATGAAAAATCATCTCCCACCCTTCGCCGATCGAACGTTGGATTCGTTCCAATGTGTGCCCGAAGTGTTGATCATGAAATAAATGCGTCAAATTTGTTTGCGAGTGCAAAATAATGAGCAGCATTCACTGTGCCGAACATTGTGTGCCATTTTCTTTTGGCCAGAGTGTGTTCCCCGAAGAAGAAACAGTAAAGGCTCACCCACACACACACACTCATAAAGTAGCACATTCTTTTCAATAAATTTTGAAACCTTCCATAATGCTGTAATCTATGATTTTTTTCGTGTCCTTTTTTCGATTTTTTTCTTCTCTCTTTTCTCTCTCCCGTCACAGAACGATTCGGCGAAGGATAAATTGAATTCGGGCCCGTGAGTTTGAATGGGGGGAGCTTAACCAAACTACAAGAAAAAAGGCAAAACAGTGAACGAACCACCCTAGACCCCAGTCACACGGGCAACGCATTACGAATGGAAATCATCGGATGAATTGAAAACGATTTTATGTAATCGATGGATGACATAAATCGTCGTTAGAATCGTCGTCCCACCATCCCGCTCTCTCTCTCTCTCTCCCTCTTTCGAGTGCCAATTTCGAGTGGGTAAAATGTGTTTCCCTTTTTTTTGTGCATTCTCTTTGCTTTTCATAAAAGGAAAAGATCACTCTCCATTTTTTGCTCACTCCGTTCGATGGTTCAATTTATTCCACTTTGTGCAAAATATCCCATCATCCAAACCGGTAGGCGGGGTTTTGGTAGTTGCCAATTGAAATGGCACTCACGCCAAGTGTAAAAGCTTCTTTTTTCCGCAACGAAACGGTACCCGGTAGCGGAACCGAACACAGCCAAAATGATTAATTATTAGCGTTGCGCGTTGGCGAAGAGAAGGCAGAAGCGTTATTCCGCGTGATATTCCATAAATTGTTCCCCTTTATAAGGTTGCTTTATGTGCAGCGGTGCTGTCCGATCGCTTGCAGAAGGAGAAGAATGAGTTCTGCGTGACAGATTGAGATTTTATTCTTTACCAAATTCGGTGAACTGTTGGGGAAAGTTGTTTAGAAACTTATCTCCTTTAAACTTAAGTTCAGAGTTTTACATTAAAGGAAAACAAGGAAAAAATATGATAATCTCTCTACTCACAAAACAGGATAAAAGCATTTATGTAACTACAAAACAACGGATCAACTCACATAAATACTAACACCCACAGGAGCAGGCAACAGCAAAAACGCCAACCGTTCCACTCGAGAAACTTTTGTTTGCTGCACATGTTTGCTGCTCCAGAAGAAGGAAAAACTGCATCCCCAAGCATATTCATTTCGCTTCGCTGATCCTTCGGCAGGAGAGTTAAACTCCGCCGACTACAATAAATCGTGCACAAATTCCGATAAGAAAATAGCGAGATAGTTTGGGGAAAAACATTCCACCTACTTGTAGGGACACTGGGGCGCAAAATCAGCGGAAATATCAACGAAGCTTTTTTCTTCCCCCCCGGTTCGTAGCCATGTGTTTGCAACAAGAACATCGAAACCACCGAAGACAGATTCGATAGATTTTGCAAGAAAAGAAAAGTTTGTCGCTTTGTTCGGTGGTGTTTGAATTTATGCACATCCTTGCCCGAAATGTTCACACAAACTTACATAATACTAAAACAGGGAATGTATTGGGAACGGGAAAAAACGATTGGTTGAGTGTTTTTATTTCTGCAATTTTAATTTATCTTTCGTTTTTCCGTTTGTGCTTCATTTCCACATTTTTCTTTCCCCAAAATGACACGATGACTGTCATTTGGTGGATTTCGGTCGTTCCCAAAACCATCGTTCGCGCATAACCGACATTCGGTACCGACTGAAGCTTTCAGGCACACCGAGTTAACGTATTAATCCTTCCGGTTCGGTGCCATCCCGCCGTCCACTTTCCCAAACCGAACAGTGTAAAATTAAACCACTAATGGAAAATGGCAGCCACAGCAACCAAGTCGTACCGTCGCTTGACCGTGCTTGATCATGCTGTGATTGAATTAACAAAAAAAATATGTATAGAGAGAGGATACTCGATACTCGCAAAAATGTGATATTCAAATAAATAAAAATGCACTCGGTCTCGGGTTCATGGCTCAATTTATGGCCCTCGCTCACAAACACACACACAACGATTCCATCCGGCACCGATTTCGCCGTGTTTCCGCGGATTCAGGTTATCGCGCGCGCGACGGAAATGGAACCGAAATGGCGGGAGAGAAAAAAAGAACCGGCCCGCGTACGTACGACCACCACCGGAAACCCTTACCCGAGGTTGTGCCGGATCGATTCATTTCAATTTCGAACGGTTCGGGAACCGGCGACCGGCGCGCTCACTCTGGGAGTGTCATTTTGTGTGAGGGGTTGAATATTGATTTATGTATAGAAGTCGCTCTTAGTGTCGCTTCGGTGTGTGTGGTTGTGCAAAAAAAGGAAAACACACTTCGACCCATCTCCCGGGGACACACTTTTCCGGCGCACTCGAGAGCATTCGGCGGGTACCACTGGCTAAGCGGAAGCTCGCTGACGTAAATTAAATCTTTTCACAGTATATCGAGCAATACCGGTGAACCGGGGCGCGATAGAAAGAAGAAGAGAGGAGTACGGCGAGCAAAGGGAAGACACAAATGAAGCACTCGGTAAGGTCAAATCGGTTTATAGTGTTGGCCCCCGGTGTTTTTGTGCTTCGGTGCGGTCCTCTGCACAGATAACAGCCTGTGAGGCCTGAACAAGGTGAACAAGGGGAGGTAGCAGGGGGGGCAAAATAAAATCTAAATGCAAAGCACAGCACAGAGCCGAACGCTTCCATGAACTTCCGTCCGGTGTCTAAACATTGCCAATAAAGAAGTTTCGAAATAGGTAATTGCTTGCGAAATAGCGAATGAGCGACCCCCGCTGGCCAAGAGGCCACCAAGAAACGCCCTATCGGACGGTTGAAGGCGAAGAGAGGAGAGGGATTGCTTCCGGCTCACAAGTGGCACGACTCCAACAGTCTGTCTGTGTGTGTCTGTGTGTGTGTGCCTACGTGAGATACATATTCGCCTCAACCGCAAAATGACATTAAACCCAACCGACGAGGATGATATTCAGGCTCAGCTTGGCCATTCAAGACGTTCCAGTTAGCCGCCATCAACCACCAAGAGTATGTGAGAGTGTCGGAAAGAATGGCCCAGCATCCAGAAATATACCATCCGTTGGCAAGCGACCTTAGCCGCACACGAGAAAGCATGTGCAGCATCAGAAGTGTGAATATTTATGGAATTCGTACTTTCCTTTTTCCCCCCGAACTGCCGAACATACTTGTCCAGTTGCTTCAAGGGGAACCTGTCCACCTGTCGTAACAACAGCACACACACACACGCGAAAACTTTCTCCAATGCTGACACACATATTAGGTTCATCGTCGAGTTTTAGCCTTTGCGGTGCTCGGTAGGAACAATTTATCTGTCACAAATAATCGAAATTTTCGGGAGGAACGAATCCAGACCGAGAGTGTTGGGTGAGCGTGGTGCTCCGTGAGAGTGAAATAAAGGACATTTAGTTCAACGGTGACTAGCAAGATAAGAAACTTTCTTGAAAACTTCCCAACAGCAGCGTTGGCGCTCAAGAAAAAGTCCATAACAAGCTAATTTTGTTATGCAGATTGCATCGCTGTTTTGTTGGCATCATGAGCAAGTGATTTAATATTTCAAATGGTAAAATTAAATTACCTTATTAGAGCTTTTTAAAGGGGTCTGCTTACCGGGTTAAATAGAAATTTTGATTTATCGTGCCAATTGCATACTTTGAGGCGATTACATGTTAGTTTGCTTGACGATCGGTGAGGATAGGGTTGTTAAATTTTTGTCATGTGGAAATGTTATCAATATCTTGTAGGACTCAAGTCCAACAAGTGAGCAAAATAAAAGCAACATTTTACTGAGTTTAAGTTCTCTGAGTATTGTTTTTTTGTGGACAGCGCTGTCTGTTGATGGATGGTTAGTTAGATTTCAAACAATTTATTGCATACTTTCAGGCGTTTTCAAAACCATCCGACACGCGGTAGATGCTAGTATCTAAATTGCTCTCTACGTAATTAACTGGAACAAAGTTCTTTATTTCCCTACGCAAACGAATGCTGAAATACTTGCAGGAAACCACAAATATTATCTAATCAAGCAAAAATTGAAACTGCATTATGCAAAATCATTTCACTGGTAAGCGAAATTGCACCACCGGACACGGACATCGTCACACAGCCAATTGGTTTGCCAATCAATTTGCGGTCCCCAGGTCATTTACGAAACCCGAACCCAACCCGAGGCAACACTGATTTCCATCATAATTATCAAACTATCTAACGTAATGCCGCCCGTACCGCAACCAACCCCCAAAACCCGCTTGGTGCATCGGATGCAACCTTCGCAAGGGGTTTTACTCGGTACGGGGAAAATTTATTACCCACCTTGCCGTTTTGCGCTTGCGTTTGCAAAATTAAATAGGTTCTTTGAAATTATAAATTAGATTCGTTCGAAAACCGCCACGATCGATAATGGACGACGGCAGAGCTGTGCACCGTGAGCGCTCGCCGTCCTTAATGAAACGATCAAATTGCATTCCGTAGTTGGTAGCCGGAAAAGCGAAACAACGAGTTGGTGTGGTGCATTTTCCGAATCCGAACGATATGATTGAATGAGGATTAAATTGGGAATACTATAAAATAGAAGCGCTCGTGCCTATTCTCCAGCACCGAGTTGTCGATAAAGCGTCTAAACGTAGTTTATGAGTACATTACTAATCTTTATATGATACGAACGCTGATCAAAGATAGCACAATATTTATCCAAACGATTCAACGCCTAACCCCCCCATAAACGGGCATCATAAATAAGCGTAATTTAGCGTGCTAACCCTAGCTCACATAAAGAAGACGTTCGGTTTGGGGCAGATCCCAAACTCCCTGGACGAAACTATTTTTCCTTTCCTGCAACGCCGAGATTACCGCTGTGCGTGCTTTATATGTGTCCCATCACTTATTCTTTGTCTTTAACACCTCTCGCAGTTCGGCCCATCGCACCACGCTACATCCTTTGACCGAGATTTATGCACAAAACTCCTCAGCAAGCTCCTTATCGCATCTCCCACATCCTTTTAACCTTTCCGGCATTCGGCACACGGGGCGGCCAAAATCACGGGGACCCCCATTAGTTCCGGCACCGTTGGTGTCGTTTATCAAACTTAATTACAAACACATACACACGCACACAAACTCAAGCAAAAACAAAACACACACACACACGCAATACGAAGAGATTTAACTACGGTGGGCATTAGACGCAATTAACGCATCCAAAATGCTCTTGCTAAACTTCAACACCACCACCCGGGTAAGCAAAGCACTGAGCCACCGAGCCGATCAGAAGGCAAAATGGCGCCATCGTTTACCGGGAGTGGGAGGAGCAAAACAAAAAAGAAGGAAAAACAGGTTAACATAAATAAGCGACAGAAGAAAAACGACGAACGTAAACGTGCACAGATAGAGCGAAATAAAACAAAAGCGAACAAATTGTTCTCCTTCGCTTTCGCTCGCTCGCTCATCCCGCACGACGACGAACATTTCATCCATGAAAAGCATTATCCTTGTCGCGAAAGGCAAATCCTTCCTTGGCGATGCGCACAGTGGACACGGGACAGAACGGCACCCGCACGAAGCAGTCCGTCCTGTGCGCCCAGGAAAAATAACGCCGTCAGCACCCGGCGCGAACGAAGCGGTGTACTGTAGTAGTGAGTGGGCCACGTAATTGAAGAAATTATGAGCCCAAAATTGATCCTTGAGTTAAGCGCTCGTAAAACCACGTGGGCACGCGAAGACGACGATGCCAGCGCGAACGGAAACCATAACCAGCCAAGGCTTCCCCAAAAACCTAGCCTCGGGGTGCTTAGCCAAAGTGCAATCACAAAGTTGCCAATGTGGCTGGATTTTTTTTTTTTTGCTGTTACTTCTACTTCTCGCTGTTGTGTGAGAGAAGAAGGCAAAAAAAATGCCAAGAGTCTCAGGCTGTTAGCAAATGGCGGAACAGGCAAGATCCACCGCCCGTGGTGCACAACGAGCCGGCGTGTAATGTAGCACAAACCGTTAAAACTTTCCTTCCCACAACCACACGAGGCGTTCGGAGTGCGGTAAACTCTCCCGCTTCTTCGCCTGCGTACGTCTGCCAGTACTTGGTAGCCGTCGTTACAAATATCCTCCAATATTGCTCGAAACGGAAATAAAGCACCAAACACTCCG
>KZ061576.1:48331-75709 GCA_002091835.1 Anopheles maculatus | reverse complement strand
GCCGTCCTTAATGAAACGATCAAATTGCATTCCGTAGTTGGTAGCCGGAAAAGCGAAACAACGAGTTGGTGTGGTGCATTTTCCGAATCCGAACGATATGATTGAATGAGGATTAAATTGGGAATACTATAAAATAGAAGCGCTCGTGCCTATTCTCCAGCACCGAGTTGTCGATAAAGCGTCTAAACGTAGTTTATGAGTACATTACTAATCTTTATATGATACGAACGCTGATCAAAGATAGCACAATATTTATCCAAACGATTCAACGCCTAACCCCCCCATAAACGGGCATCATAAATAAGCGTAATTTAGCGTGCTAACCCTAGCTCACATAAAGAAGACGTTCGGTTTGGATCCCAAACTCCCTGGACGAAACTATTTTTCCTTTCCTGCAACGCCGAGATTACCGCTGTGCGTGCTTTATATGTGTCCCATCACTTATTCTTTGTCTTTAACACCTCTCGCAGTTCGTCCCATCGCACCACGCTACATCCTTTGACCGAGATTTATGCACAAAACTCCTCAGCAGGCTCCTTATCGCATCTCCCACATCCTTTTAACCTTTCCGGCATTCGGCACACGGGGCGGCCAAAATCACGGGGACCCCCATTAGTTCCGGCACCGTTGGTGTCGTTTATCAAACTTAATTACAAACACATACACACGCACACAAACTCAAGCAAAAACAAAACACACACCCGCAATACGAAGAGATTTAACTACGGTGGGCATTAGACGCAATTAACGCATCCAAAATGCTCTTGCTAAACTTCAACACCACCACCCGGGTAAGCAAAGCACTGAGCCACCGAGCCGATCAGAAGGCAAAATGGCGCCATCGTTTACCGGGAGTGGGAGGAGCAAAACAAAAAAGAAGGAAAAACAGGTTAACATAAATAAGCGACAGAAGAAAAACGACGAACGTAAACGTGCACAGATAGAGCGAAATAAAACAAAAGCGAACAAATTGTTCTCCTTCGCTTTCGCTCGCTCGCTCATCCCGCACGACGACGAACATTTCATCCATGAAAAGCATTATCCTTGTCGCGAAAGGCAAATCCTTCCTTGGCGATGCGCACAGTGGACACGGGACAGAACGGCACCCGCACGAAGCAGTCCGTCCTGTGCGCCCAGGAAAAATAACGCCGTCAGCACCCGGCGCGAACGAAGCGGTGTACTGTAGTAGTGAGTGGGCCACGTAATTGAAGAAATTATGAGCCCAAAATTGATCCTTGAGTTAAGCGCTCGTAAAACCACGTGGGCACGCGAAGACGACGATGCCAGCGCGAACGGAAACCATAACCAGCCAAGGCTTCCCCAAAAACCTAGCCTCGGGGCGCTTAGCCAAAGTGCAATCACAAAGTTGCCAATGTGGCTGGATTTTTTTTTTTTTGCTGTTACTTCTACTTCTCGCTGTTGTGTGAGAGAAGAAGGCAAAAAAAATGCCAAGAGTCTCAGGCTGTTAGCAAATGGCGGAACAGGCAAGATCCACCGCCCGTGGTGCACAACGAGCCGGCGTGTAATGTAGCACAAACCGTTAAAACTTTCCTTCCCACAACCACACGAGGCGTTCGGAGTGCGGTAAACTCTCCCGCTTCTTCGCCTGCGTACGTCTGCCAGTACTTGGTAGCCGTCGTTACAAATATCCTCCAATATTGCTCGAAACGGAAATAAAGCACCAAACACTCCGCGTAACACGGGAGAGCCTTAATTCGTACGGGTTTCGAGTATCGAGAGACGAACAAAAAAAATGCTGCACTCGTTCAAACCGCAAGCTTCTTGCGGTTCTTATCACGAAAATCGAAACAAAACTAAACAAAAAAAAAAAAACACCAACTTTCAACATACTCCAGACATCTTGAGCCAACAAGACACACCGGGTAAGCTTCGGCGAAAGCCAAAAAGTGTTGCTACTTTGTAGCGTCATGTTTCGCGTCCATCGAAAAGGTGTACGTTGCCCAATTCTCGAAGCCCCTTAGCGCGATCTCGTGCAGGAACTATTGGTGGAAATTTTACTATCAAGGATCCAGCGTAAAAAAAAACGCCCCCATGCACATATTCGTCGATTTTTCCACGTCCGTTCATCACACGGATGTAGCGAGAAGGGCGAGAAGTTTTCGTGTCGGTACGGGAGTTTCAGTTTTTTGCTGCTTCTGGTTAAGATTTCACAAAGTTCGTCTCCAATGTGCCTTTTTTTTATTTTGTCCCTAAAAAGAGAATAAAGAAAAGGTTTGTTTTTCAGTGTTCACAGGAAGTTCGTTTCTCACCACCACCAGAGCAGCTTATGATTGTCGATGCCGGCGATGCGCTCGACCGTGGTTACGCTCGGTTGCCGCTTTGTCAAAGTGAAAAGAACCTTCCGCCAAAGCAAGCAGCGAACAACAACAAAGGCATCGGGGGTGCACGTAGTTCTTCTCATGTTTTTCCTTCTCAGGATTTCCCCGTTTCGCAGGAAAGTCCCAAATGTGGATAAGCGGACGGTTCTTTCGATCATTTAAGCACAGAATATCCGGCACACACAAGCAAGCAGTGACCCGCGGTGTACCGTCTTTTAAGTAGTAGTAGTAGGCGGCGGCGGTAAAGTCCTGGAAGCCAAACTTCCGCCACTTCCGGGCGCCATACAGCGACTAAAACCTTAAAAGGAAAAAAAAAAGAAAAGAAGGAACTCTCTCCCGTTGCTCTTTCCAGGGTAGTGATGAAATCAGAACAGCTTTTGCAAAGAATCATCATTTTCCAGAACAATCAGAGTTCTGGCGGGATTTTCCTCCCCCAAAAAAAAAGGACCAAGATAAGGCGAACCCGGTGGGGTTAACGGTGCACAGACGAGCGGACGAGATGATATGGTAACTAGGCCAACCAGAAAGAAAATTTTGAAACCGTTCACACACTACCAGCTTCAAAGCAATTTCACTCCATCTCCGCCACTACATTGTCTGGGCCTGGGTTTTTGTTGCTCACCCTCAACCCAGGATCAACCGTCGCCGCCGGTTCGGTGTGTCTGTGCCTGAATGTGATCCCCCAACCGACACCCATTTCTCCACCGTGCACTACTCATCATCCGGCCTTCATCAGCATCATATGCTCACGTCAAGGCTATATACATACATGCTCGCTGCCCTTGCTACTACTACCGGAGTCCATTCTTGAAAGAAATTTCATTTCACCCTCTTTTCACCATTCGCTTTACCCTTCTCCTTAACTCTCTCGACACGAAAGAATTAAAATAGGATGCAAAAATACAACATACCATTCAGCAGCGGCACAGGACAACAAGTACTACGTGCTCGCTCTGAGCGAAGAACGCTAAAGGAACGAAATACCAGAATAAATCATTTACAGAACTATAATGAACTTGCTGATGCGAACCGAGCGCGCTGGTTGTACTTTCGCTTGCACAGGGTTGGAATTTCATTCAGATGGAAGGATGGAACAGTAACCGGATGAGGACGCGGGTGGCCACCAAATGCTGTTTTGAATGTGAGCAAAATTATTATAACCTCCAACGGCGTGTACTTATGCAACGAGGGCAAGCATCACAAGATGGAAAAGTTGCGATGGTCGTTGATAATGGTGTGCCTGTGTGTGTGTGGCTTAGTAGGCCTCAGGAGGACAATTTCATTGCAAATGTTGGATTATTTATGATTCAGGACTCTTGTTTAGGATGAGTTCGTAATACTACAAGGATGAATGTTTTAAGATGAGCTTCTCTTTCGAGATGAATCCAGACGTACGAGGTTTATATAAAGAATATTTGGTGAAGATACTATCCCATCCAAAATTCAACGAAATTCAGTGAAAAATCTTCTGGAAAAGCTAGCTAAACACCCGTTCTATAGTATAGCAATAAAGTAAGGGTAGAAAGTTATGAAGCACTGAGCACTTTTGGAACACATGAGTGTAACTTAATCGTCCTACTATGACAGTAACAGTGACAGTGACATAGACGAACGGATAGCCATATAGAATCCTGCCAGAATCTTCTTCTCGTAGGCAGAACTAACTATCCAGCTACCACTAAAGTCAAGAGAGCCAGATATCGCAGACCAAACCCTTTTGAGGTTGTAGAGTCTAGCAAGAAGAAGAAGAAATAATGACAGTGACACACTTAGTGACAAGATAATGACAGTGACCAACACCATACGTCATATCATATTACAGGGCCCATGTCAAAGGGCCTATATCAGAGACAAGCCTATACGCTTGTCTCATCTCCAACCGAGTACTCAAAAGAGCCAGCTAAGATCCACAGTAGGCCTGTGGATACTCAGAGACTATGTAGAATTCTTATTATCCCAGTTCGCATAAACAACTCCTGTCATCGATCCTGTCCAATACTGACAAATATCTCTCAGCCGCGTGCTATAGGAAAATGCTTTGAAAATTATTACTTATTATCAAATATATTAAGCACAAGACCAACACCCACCAGCAAAGTCCGAGATATCTGATTACGTCATGAAAATGGCACCGAACTTCCCAGTCCGTAAAGCCATTTCAGACCATCCACATAATCAAGGGAAGAGTAGCAGGCCCCAATAGATACCGATCTTTGAATAAACTTGTAAATCCATATCTTAATACCACACTACCCAGAAAATTTCCAATTATTAATCACATCAGACTCTCTTTCCAAGCACTCTTTCATTCCAAATGAGTCATCAATGTCGCTACCCAGTTTCATCATCAAAAACTGTCAATAAAATGCTTCTGCAGCATCACATAACTCATTATCAACACAGCATAAAACAACTTCAATCGTACCCTCGATGAAATGATCAACTTTTCCTTGTGTACCTACCGCAACTCATTTGCGTAACGAACAAATATCCGAGAACGGGGCTAGCAGGAAAATTCCATCTCCCCTCCCAAACAAAACATTGACACTCATAAAATTCTCCGTACATGGTCCGTACCTGCTGCAAAACGATACCGTAACCACCGATATCGATTACGTTCGACATCCCGGGGAAAAAGGTGGCTTTTCCATTTCGCAAACATCCAAAACTCTCTTTGATCGTTACCATTCTTCCCCCCAGTTTTTCCCCCTACTTTTCCGACTCCTCAAACACATGTTTATGCATTTGTAAACATAATCCTTCCGGGGAAGTGCAAATACAGTGCAGTGCAGCGCAAACCGGTACCAAATAATAACAGCATCCCTAGGATTCGCTGGGTTTATCTGGGTGCGTGTGCACCAACTGCTTCCCCAAGCAATACCAGGCCAACCAACCGGAACCGGTGGGATGCAAATTTGCACGGAAATACCGAATGCCGATGCAACAACATCCACAACAACATGCAGCTGCTGCTGCTGCTGCTGGTGATGCAAAATTGCTAACAGCCTGTAGCACTTTCCGGTGTTGCGCGCCATCAGGTGAAATACTTTGCAAAACTCCCTACACATCCACCATTATCCCTTCTCACGCTTCCCAAGGAAAAAGGGTACATGTTTTACATTTCCCATTCACCGCTTCTTCTGCTGCTGCTGCTTCTAGCGAACAGACAACTGAAGCAATTGCTCACTGTGAGAAGAAATTGCGTGAACACACGTGAAAACTTGTAATGGGCAACTTCAACTTTGGAAGAAGAGATAAACCAAAACAAAAAAACACAGGGAGACTCAGCCCTCTTGTGGTAGGGCTGAAATTTTCTGACTTATTTTCCGCTTTACCGGTTGGAAAGCCCCAGTCCGTAAAGCCATTTCAGACCATCCACATAATCAAGGGAAGAGTAGCAGGCCCCAATAGATACCGATCTTTGAATAAACTTGTTAATCCATATCTTAATACCACACTACCCAGAAAATTTCCAATTATTAATCACATCAGACTCTCTTTCCAAGCACTCTTTCATTCCAAATGAGTCATCAATGTCGCTACCCAGTTTCATCATCAAAAACTGTCAATAAAATGCTTCTGTAGCATCACATAACTCATTATCAACACAGCATAAAACAACTTCAATCGTACCCTCGATGAAATGATCAACTTTTCCTTGTGTACCTACCGCAACTCATTTGCGTAACGAACAAATATCCGAGAACGGGGCTAGCAGGAAAATTCCATCTCCCCTCCCAAACAAAACATTGACACTCATAAAATTCTCCGTACATGGTCCGTACCTGCTGCAAAACGATACCGTAACCACCGATATCGATTACGTTCGACATCCCGGGGAAAAAGGTGGCTTTTCCATTTCGCAAACATCCAAAACTCTCTTTGATCGTTACCATTCTTCCCCCCTCCCAGTTTTTCCCCCTACTTTTCCGACTCCTCAAACACATGTTTATGCATTTGTAAACATAATCCTTCCGGGGAAGTGCAAATACAGTGCAGTGCAGCGCAAACCGGTACCAAATAATAACAGCATCCCTAGGATTCGCTGGGTTTATCTGGGTGCGTGTGCACCAACTGCTTCCCCAAGCAATACCAGGCCAACCAACCGGAACCGGTGGGATGCAAATTTGCACGGAAATACCGAATGCCGATGCAACAACATCCACAACAACATGCAGCTGCTGCTGCTGCTGCTGGTGATGCAAAATTGCTAACAGCCTGTAGCACTTTCCGGTGTTGCGCGCCATCAGGTGAAATACTTTGCAAAACCCCCTACACATCCACCAATATCCCTTGTCACGCTTCCCAAGGAAAAACGGTACATGTTTTACATTTCCCATTCACCGCTTCTTCTGCTGCTGCTGCTTCTAGCGAACCGACAACTGAAGCAATTGCTCACTGTGAGAAGAAATTGCGTGAACACACGTGAAAACTTGTAATGGGCAACTTCAACTTTGGAAGAAGAGATAAACCAAAACAAAAAAACACAGGGAGACTCAGCCCTCTTGTGGTAGGGCTGAAATTTTCTGACTTATTTTCCGCTTTACCGGTTGGAAAGCAATCTTACCCCCATCGGGCTTGGGAAATTGTTTGACAATTTGTTGTCTCACTTTTATCTGCACGATTTGACATCTCTTTTCGGTAGTGATACGGGTACCACGACCAGTGTACCGGAGGGATTAAAGCGAAAGCGTGTGCCTGCTACTACTATAGAATGACTTTTTATTCATTGTACCGAAACTACTTTGTGTTCGTACGGTCGGACCCCACCGAGTAGTAAAAACAGTTGAGCAAGGTACCGAAATTAAACTGCACTGTGTGTGCGTGTGTATGTGTGTGTGTGTAATCAGTCCGACGTCAAGCGAGTTAACGGTTTGCCATATAGATGCCAACAAAATGGCACAACTTAGTGTGTTCGGTTGCTGCCACTGCTTACTTGATCTTCCATTTGGTGACGCGTTTATGGCGTACGGTCGAGTACTCGAGTAGTGTGTTTAATTGCATGCACGTGTGCCGGTCCGCATGGCCGAAACGGGTGTGAAGCGGCACCGTAAGACCAGAAATTAATTGAAGGATGAACGAACCACAACACACGGCCAGCTACCGTGTCCACAGACCTGAGGGTGAGTTGAGATTCTGTGTCGGAACTTCTCGGAACACTCGGTACGGTCGGACGCTGTGTGCGAGGGTCTGTGAGAGTGATGTTTTTACACATACGCGCTGCTGCCTGGTTGCCCCATCTGACAGGCTACATAATTTTAATTAAATGACTCAATCCACAGCGCACACACACACACAGCACCACAGTCCTGAGGACACTGTTGTCCTGTCGAGGGTTTTCACGCCGAGGCCGCATCACATTCCGTATCTCATTTAACCGAATGTGATTTGCAAAGGACACATACGCAACGTCCTTTCTTCCACACACACCAAACTTCCGAGCCAGGAATCGGTCTACGACATCGTTAAAGCTTGTTAGTCATAGTAACCATCCATCGGTTTGACCGGCCTGGTCCTTGATGGTCTTCCGATCGTACCCCCCAGCGTCAAAGGTACCTTTTTGCTTCCCCGACTTTGGAAATGGAAATAACACGATTACACGACCCTATGCGTACCCCCGTTTTGTGCTGTGGCCCGAGCTGGGTAAGGAAAGTAGCTTATCAGAGACCCTATC
Organism: Anopheles maculatus; assembly: GCA_002091835.1. Lineage (NCBI taxonomy): Eukaryota > Metazoa > Arthropoda > Insecta > Diptera > Culicidae > Anopheles > Anopheles maculatus. Next base: position 67,696 of record KZ061576.1, on the reverse strand, counting down.
CACCATAACTCCGCATCGAATCGGAAGGCGAAGTGATTCATGTCATGTTCCGGTGTGCATTCGGTTTTTGTGCATGTGTAATCATTTTCTACGTCTCTAGCCACCTTGCCATGGTCTGGCCTTTGCCGTATCGGGCCCATAGGTTTGGGCGATAGCACGACCGCAGCAAAATCCAATAAACGATCACATACAACCTTTTTCACGGAGGTAGACAGCTGCTGGCATGGTAGCAGGCTGGTCGAAACCGAGTTCGAACACTAATCGATAGTGTTCGGCCGTACGGGGTAGCACTGTTCGGGATACGTTGGCAAGACGCCGTGTGTGTGTGTGTCCAAGCACTCCGGTGTCAAACAAATGTGATAATTGATGTTGAAATTTCCATTTCACAGGGTTTTTATGGAACTTCTTCGCTCTCTCTCGGACACACACATACGCGCTCTATTCGTTAGCCAAAAGCCACATCAGCTAATGGAGTAATGCTGGATGCCGGTCGCTTTTTTTTTTTGGCATGACTGTAGCACATAATTTCACGCGCCGAAAATGTCTCATCCCCATTGCACAGTGGGCGGCGTCAAAGAAATTTCTGGTTAAAATTAAAGTTTGTCTTTTTATGTACTTATTCCTAACTCTCGCTCTATCTTGTGTGCTGTTTAATATTTTAATATGTTGTACAAAACAGGTTTTTTTTTATTGAATGTAAAGTGAAGTATAATTTCAATAGAACAGTCGGCAGCGCCGATCTATATCGACAATTCGCAATTATCCAACTACGCATTAATAATTTAAAGGAGTATTAAGACAAAAAACCCCAAGGATTTAATGCCAAAGTACAGGAAAGATATTTACATATTATTCGCATATTCTTCCCTCATTTCGCCAACAGCTCCTGTTCCTATTCTCCTCCTATAGATATATTAGATATTTGAATGCGTTTCGTAAGTCATCAAGGTATTTATAATGTTTTTTTTATGAATAAATAAACATTTAGAATCAACAATTCACAACATAGCACAGTTTTTAACTGGAAAACTTAAAACTGAAAACTGTTTTTAATTTAAACTGAAAGGATTCGTAATGGAGACGCCCAGTGCTTCATGATTAATTGTTAAATATTTCAATAGTTTTCAACTTGTCAGTCTTTTAGAAAGAAAAACGTTAAATTTTGTAAATAAAAACTTCAATATATTTGAACGATTTTTATGTTAATTTTAAACAAAAATTTATCCATAAACATTTCTAAAAAATGTGGATCTAACATTTTTATTACTTATTATTAGTTTGAGAATGTAATTAAAGTTAAAACTCTACCAAAATAACAAAAATTTTCTAATGAATTTTGAGACTTCTCATCCGGCAAATTCACACTGTGCCTGTGGAGAGATGTCGATGAGATGATTGGTTTTTGGTAGGCGAAAAAGCTCGCCCGCCTGAAAGCTCGATAAGCTCGAAAATCGAACCGACCCAGGATGTGGCGCGTAGTTAGCGCATTCTGCCATACCCCTGCTCTTCTCGAATGCGTCAGCATATTTATGTTTTTATCGCCCTTTTCCCCTTTGGACACTGGTGAAATGGCAAAATCACACTCTCAGAGGGCAAGAGATGCTGGCGATTGTGTTGGAGAGGGGGAAACGACAGCATCATGCTGGAATGTTAGTCCTCACAAAAAAAGGGGTTATCGGAAAGCTGGCTGGACCACACTTTTGTGTGGCCGGCATGAGAAAATTGACATTTGCAACAAAATGTCCGTCGATGGGTCGGGGGTACGAACGGCAGTGGTAAGTGAGCGAGGGTGGACGTTTACTTTTCCGCAGATTTTCCCCGGCAAAAGACGCGTCCCGAGCGCTGACTGTCGGTTTAGATAACAATCGGTGGGGACCACCGCTTGAATGGTTAGCGGAGACTTTTCAAAAGAAAATCCGGTTCCCCCACCAAGCACCGAACGCTTTCGAGTGAATTGCGTAATCGCCGGAAGGAAAATATACACACTGGTGCGCTCTTGTGCGCATTCAAATTCCTTCCTTTTTGGGGCGCGTTACACTTCTCAGAAGGCGCCAAAGGCAACATTTTTATTTGCGTTTCGCCGCCTTCCCGGTCGGCCGTCTGGTGTAGTATTTTCGTAAAGGTACGGCTTCCACGATTATGCCTTCCAGTTATCTGATTCTGGTGCATTCCGGCGCTTTGCCGACGGAGACTACAATGCGCAAGAAAAGCGTATTCTAGCCATTCTGCTTCATTCATTTATAATCGCACGCTTTGAAGTGGATTTTTGGTTTGAACAAAGTTGAATCGGTTGTTCGTCAAATTCGTAACCACAACAATCATGTTTAGATGCGAAAAATTTAAACTAAAAATAAACATTTCCCAGTACAAAAATAAATCGCGTGATTCGAGGTTTAATTTGCAGACTTTCGATCGACAGCAATCCAATAAGCTAATCTGAAATGATTTCCCGAAACCTCCCACAAAACAAAAAAACAAACCCTCCAAATAAATACGACATCCGAGCTCAAAACCTACAATCAATTATGCTTTTCCCTTCGCGCGTTTCGTTGTTCTCCTGTGCTCTTGCGCCTGGTTCGTTTTGATTCATAGTTTATATTGGACGAGATTTTCGATTATGAAATGCAAACAAACTTGCTCCCACTTTTCCCACTGTTTGCCTTGGTACACACAACCACCATCGTCATCATCATCATCATCGCTAGGCGAGAGATTAATACGCCAAAGCACTGTTTCCATCACAATCAATTGCCATGGGAAAATGGACGACCATGTCCACGCTGTCGCTAATACAAACTTTCCTCCACCTGATTTTGGCCTTTGAGATAATAGCCAGCACATTGTGTGTGTGTCTGTGGGGAAAAATGGCAAGGATCGTGCCAAAAATAAAACCACACCGACCGGCACACCAGCAATAAAGCAACACCAGCAACAACGACAACAAAAGCACACTCCCACAAACGAAACAAATTGATATTACAATCGAACGTCCTGTGCTCTGTGGCTTGTTGGGAGATGTGAAGAGAGAGAGAGAGAGACGAATGGGAGGAAAGAGAAAGAAAAACCGTGCTGAATTATTTATGATATCTGATAGGAAGATAATGGTATCTTTATCGCGCGGGTATCTTTTCCCCACACACACACTCACTTTCCCCCCTAGCGCGGGTACTCGCGCCCGATAACAATGCGCACCGTATCGCATAACATCGTCCCAATCGAACCGGTCCGCGCTAACGAGCCCGCAAGCAAAAGTGCAAAAATGAAGTGGAAAAAAAAATTGAAGACGAAACTGAAAGCATAAGCAGTGCTATTACTCGTGACACTCGTGGCAGATGACGATTGTCGATCGCTTTCTTGCTTGCCTGTCTTTGAACACCAAATTTAATCTTCCATTGCCAGCGAGAAAAGGTTTGCGAGAGGGATCCAACAAAACAAAAAAAAAAGGATCAGCTGCCACAAAGTCGTTAGTGTTCGGGTTGTCGATTGTCTGCCCCTTTTCGGAAATGCAAACAGTGCATGGGAATATGCGCGAGTGCTGATAGAGAGAGAGAGATGCCAAAGCAAGCAAGCAGTAAGACATTCCCGATTGTATAGTGCACACGTGTACCGATGGTACCGACTGCCAATTGTCTGTTTTTCGAACGGGTAAGAATGCATCGATTCTGCTGCTGTTTCGGGTGCAGCACCGTGAGCTGCATGACAAATGAACACCGTGCAGGAGCCTTTTGGAAGGCGTTCGGGACGTGAGAGAAATAAAAACGGAAAGCGTTTGCAAGAGTTAATGACATGTCTCGGGAAACGAAGTGGTAACAGTTTTGGTTTACATCTAGATTAGGTCTCAGCTGGTTATTGGGCTGAGTATGTTCGAAAGATGGCACAGGATGAGCGTAAACCATGTATTAAACGAATAGCTATGATTTTGATACAATTACACAGTACTTTTTGTAAGTGTTGTTTGAATGATATAGCAATTTAAAATACTTATTGCATACCTTAAGGCGTTCCTAGCTGTTAGTCATTCCTATTCCTCTGAGATTTTCTAAAGCAAAAACCATTATTATCATTATGAGTTGAGAAACTTTTCTTCTGTTTTTACACTCTTCATTGAATGAGCTTTGATATGTGGAAAGTATTATTTGATAAAGATTTTAAAACGATTTGAATAAAAATGCTGGATATTTGTCGCAATTTAACGTCGGAACGTGACGTCTCGATCGATAGTATTCAAGCCCTCTTTTCGATGACTTCCGGAATGCCTCAAAAACATAGACCAACTTTTATGATTTGTGAAAAATGTCCTACTGATGGAGAACGATTGACCTCAGCGGTGAACAATAAAAATGTTCAACCTCTATCAGACGACTTTCTTCAATAATGCTGTAGCCAAGATGGACTAAAAACTGGTGACTCAGAAAGAGCTGAAAACATCCGAACAAGGCAGCATTGACCAAGATGTCAGGGCGCTCAGTGAATGCAAAATGTAAGTCTTAAAGTCATTGATGCTACCGTGGCAATCGAGACGCCGGTCGTCACACGATTATGTTAAGTTCAGAATAACAAGAACCCACTACAACAAATCTTGCTATAATTTAATACTTCAGAAATAAAAACTACACGGCTAACAAAATCTTGAAGTGTTGAATCTTCAAATCTTGAATTGAAGTTTAAACTAAAACTAAAAAACTAAAAAAACTACAACGCCTAAAGGTATGCAATTTCCAACATAAATTTAACTTAAAATCTTAAATCACCCCCGCTTTAGTATTTATTATTTCTATTCTGATACATCAACTTCACATATCTGCGTCTAACACGATCTATCTTTCTCACTGTAAACGATTTCATTTGTTCTGCAATGAATAAATTCGCTATTTGTATAGCTTCAAAATTTAAGATAATCTTATCACCACCACCGCCACCGTACGCGCGGGCAAACATTCATTTGCCTAATACTAATGACTAATATAATCTTCACCCGAATTAAGCACACAAACGAAAATTCCTTCCAGGCTCTTCCGGGCACTATGCATTAGCACTATAGCTGCTTCAATGCACACACACACACATCTCGTTCGGTGCACATGCAAAATGCAGCTCATAACCAGTTCGGTGCGGCCGTGGCGGGAGTCACGTTCATCACCATCTGGGGCCGTGGCTCATTTCTACCCATCCCCAGCTGCACTCGACGCTTTTATCTGCAATTCAAATACAATTTTCTGCTTCCAAACTTTAGCGCCCGTAAAGCTTTTAGCTTTCCCCGCCCCACACACGCCACCCCACATCGCGTGCCCGCCGGAAACCGGAAAACCTTCCAAACTTAACTATCTTCGACTCGAGTAGGTTTCGGTTCGGCCCACTTTGCGTTCTTTTCTACGCGGTTCCCTCGAAACGCCTTAACTGCCCCCCCCCCCCCCTGGTTGACGTCATTGTTGAGACCTTTAAAGCCCCCGAAATACTGTGTCTCCGCAATGCATCATCAGTGGTTGGTTGGGACCGACGGTGGGAAAACGAGCCGGTGTGACTTGTGTCTGTTTAGTTGGGTCGTAGTCACTTTTTTGTTGGGCCGTTCCCACTCCTTAACCAGCCCGAACGCAGCAACGGGTAGAGTTATCTTTTTTTCATAGCCTGCTGCCTCTTTCGAGAGCCGATATATTTGTCACACGGACGCGCATCCCGGGGACCTTTCGGGGAACTCCGTTCCTTAATTTGTTTCCTAACTTTATTGCCGGCCACCGCAATCATTCGACTCGTCTTTCATGATAATTTATGTCCGTAGATAAATAACAGCAACGGGCCAGGAAGGTCATCGGCGAAGCACGGAGCGTGGGAGTGGGATGGGTGAAAAAAAACGGCTAGCACCGGATGGCCAAACCGGACCCGAAACTCCCCTCCCCCATGTACCACGGAAGCTCGGAAGGCCTCCAAAACGACCGGAAACTCCTGAAGGCGAAAACTTTTCCATCTACAGGCAGCAAGGGACATTCTTCACAACGAAAAGGCGAACTTCTTCGACAAGTTCGTTATGCTTATGGTTTGGTTGTTTGGCGTTGTCTGTGTGTCCTCCTCTTCTTCTTCTACTTCTTGGCTACCCCTGTCTTGTTCCATAATCACTGCCTCTTTTATAACATTTTCCTTAAGATTTTTTGTTATTCTATTTTGCCTCCATTCCATGGGTTCGTCTTTGCCCCGGGACCGGCAGTAAAGGACACCAGGTCTCTTCGTTGGTCTGATCGATTAGCATGCGTTATGCCTCATCAAAAGCGTAATGAACTGGACACGGCTGTTCTTTATTACCTGATTTTCTTTTCGTTTTTTTAGGCTGCCCTAACGTCCGGTGCCTTTTTATGAGGACAACAATTTTATCTTATCCTCCGGCCTCGTAGTTCCTGCTCAAGGAATACTAGGAAAAGAATGGAACACATAAGCCAACGGAAGTAATTAAACGAAGCTACAGAAATGTGTTTGTGAGAGTAAGAAATCGCAGTATAGTAGTGTGTGAAGATTTACTATTCAACTATTCAAGAAAGGTTTCTTTAACCTAATATAACTTAAAATACATATTACACCATTCACATGCATACAGCAAATTATTCAAATTGCATAACTTCAGGCGTTTCGTAAAAAGAAAACTCCATCAAACAGATCGAAAATCGAAAAAGTAATCATGCGTTCACCGTCGCCAGACAGACGACCACATTTAAACATTCCACGTCGAAGACCTCCGATAAAATATTATTCGCAAAAGGGGCGCGTCCAAGGATCCCATTCGGCTTCCCTAACCAAAATAGAAAAAAATACGGGAAACCGATTTTGCATTCGATTTCATCAAAGCTATCGAACCTCATCACCACATATCGATATTGATTTGCCTAACAACGACACGTCGAATGTGCCAAACACCGTGTGACACATTTTTCAAAATACAACTAGAGAAATAGATAGCAACAAACAGACGAAAAAGAAAACCGCCCATCCTAACCAAACCAATCAAAGAGCATTTTTGACAGAACGTTCCGTTCGCTCGGAATATCAATATTTACACGAGCGTAGGAAAACTCCGCCTAAGGTCCACGGCGGGCACACCCCACGCACCCCACGCACCCTTGTGCGATGAAATGATTCGTTGGGAATTGCGTTTTGACACGATTGCTTCCATTTTTTTCTTCTTTTGCTTTACGTTTCGCTCCAAGAAGTCCAAGCAGTAGAAGCTTTTCAACGAAACCCCGCCAGCCAACAGTGGGTTTGAGGTTGATTCAAATTTTTGCACGAACCATTTCACAACATCCCTTTTCTATGGGGGGAGGAGGGGGGGGGAGGTCGCACAACATTCGAATGTCCCAGCCCACAAAGAACCCGGCGCGCGCGATAGCGAAACGTCGGATGCATGGGACCCCGAATCTTGTAGGTCACACGCAAACAGTCGATTTCTTTTATCTGGTTGTGGGTTGCGAAGTCAGCCGTTGTTGGTTGGCTGGTGGCAGCGCAAAACTTTTGACACGCCAAACGACCACCTCGTTCAGTTGCCTTGGTTGTTTGACGCCAACTTCACCGACGCAGCCGCACACAAACACACACTGATGCCTTTATGCCGCAATCAATTAAAAGACCTTCTTAAGCCTTACCGGCTGGTACGCAGGCATGCACAGGAATCGCGCGATATCTTCTCCGACCGACAACCCCTAGCACAGGAGGGGGGATTAAGCTCTTGCAGGGTAGCCTAAAAATAAATCATTTTTTTAGTTTCTGAGCCACAACAACCCGGTTGGTGCTGTTAGGGAAGCACTACGATAAACATCACCTACGGAAGGTCCTGAAGGTGGTATTATCTTCAGCAAGTTACTCACACACACACATGATGAGCCGACAAATTTCAAACGAATCACGGTGCTGCGTCGTCTGCCTAGTGTCCGGAGGCTTTCCGATGGTTTTGATCCTACCCAATAAAGTCAAACCAAGCGAAAGCCTCAAATCCAATTCCATTCCAGCGACTGGACCGGTTTGCATTCCCGTCCATTAGACTGTGCCGGGTCCGCTGTTCTATCGCGTCCATCCGGCCGTGAAAGCTCCAAAACACGTGTCCTTTTTCCCGGACACCATCAAAACCGCCAATCAAACCGGTCCGAGAATGTTAGCGAAGTGATTCCCCTCGGGCTCGGAGTGTTGTGTCTCCGCTGTGTGTGTGTGTGTGCTCTCCACGGCCAAATGAACACGATCCGCAAATGGTCGTCGAGTGGGGTTGCGCGCTGTAATAGATAAGCCGCTTCATTAGGTGACTTGGTTTTAATTGATTTTTTCTGTTCCGTGCTCCGGTCTCCGTGTTGGTGGTGCTCTGATGATGCCAGTATACGAGCAGCACGGTGAGATATAAAACGGGACACCAACCAACTTCCAGCGCCACATCAACTTTATTGTTTCCATTCGGTCAACATCAACGGCGACGACAATGAGCTCTCCGGTCCCGGCTCTGTCTGATGTGCTGTCCATGCTGCCCAAAGGGGGACGAAACTCCGGCATCCACCACTTTGGTGGCCCCAATCGACCGTACTCTCGGTGCTCTGTGTGTGTGCGTTTGGCGTCGGTTGGCGCGAATTATCCTTCTGCTTACTTTTTATACGCTCCTTCGTGTTTTGCTAAAACGAACACAAACAAAAAATAAAACAAAACACAACCACCGAAGAGACACCAAATCCAAGTACCGAGATCTAGACTGGCCGAGGTTATGATGGTCTAAATGAGGAAAAAAGCCATCTCTCCCTTTGAAAGCCTGCCTGGGGAGTTGACCATGTAGCAGCAGCAGTAGCAGCGATAGTACCGAGCCGAATGGACGAACGATACATGCTCTTGCTACGTTTGCTGTGGGTGTTTTTCGCCTGACTCAAAAAATAAACCTAGTCCTCTAGTTCGGGGGCCACTCCCAGCGACACCCCCCCATTCCGGTACTAAACTGGACAAATGTGTTCCATTTTAGTTGCTGTTGATGTGCTCGTCTTTTTTTTTCGTCGTTTTTTTTTTTTTTGCTAGCAAATTCCTTCCCAGACTCCGCGCCACCCATTCACTCCAAACTTTCTGTGAACTCGTTTTTTGAGATCGTGTGCACAGCAAATCGTGCTCTCCCACAGGACACCGTCCGGTGTGTCCTCTTTTGCACAACAGCACACTCGTCATTCATTAAAAGCAATCTGAGCTTGAGCGTGAGGGGTGCCTGTGTCTGTGTGTGCGGGCTGTGTTCGTTGTGGCCGGTATCCCGGGCATCGAGAGTACAGCGAAATGCTCTTGATGATGAGTTCCGCTCGTTGTACCCCGGCACAAGTACCGTGTACCACTTTCCGACCGGAGTAGCAGCACAAAATTGGGGCAACAATGCAGCAGCAGCAGCATCGCATTTCGGCTTCGTCCGGGTCTAATGTACGGGCTCCGCTTTTGGTCACTGGAGCATCGGTGTCATGTTAGAAAGGATTCAAAGGATGGACGGTGAGGGAGGATGAGAATGAAGGTAGGGAGCGACATGTTGAGGCGGAAATAGGATCACGAAAAACCAAGGTAACCGTGTGCCGTCATCGTCAACAACAGCTTCATGGAAACGTTGCACCGTGGGAGAAGTATCACCAGCATCAGTAGTGGATACACAGTGTGCTACAAATGTTTTGCAGAAATATTGTGTGTGTTTTTCTTTGGAATTTATTTTATGAAAATGGAAAAGAAATATAATGTTTACGAATTATGGACGAGTTCTGCGACAAAAGACAACACAAAGCAATAGCAGTTGCCTTCGTGAAATTCTTTTTCAAACTCATTAAATGTTTTTCTCTTCTTTTTTGGAATGTAAAATTATTATAAATCCCTTCAACAATGTAGACTTGTCTTTGCAAAACGTAAGTGACTTAAGCTTTCCATTATTGGTAAGTCCGGCATACGGAAGACCATTAGCTGTGTCTCAAATTTAAAAACTATGACTCCGAGCTGTCATTCAGTGAAAAAGCTGAACAAATTAATCAGAATTCAATCACTTTATATTAGTTTCCCTCATAAACAAGACACATGATCCAGCTATATGTAGAAGAATTTAAATCTAAAACGCTATAAATGACAGATTAAGATCTCCTTAGGGTGTAGCTACAAAGGAAGAAAAAGGACAAATTAATGAAATTAAATGAATGTATAAGTAAATGGATCAGTTAATCAGTTAATTAGTTAATAGTCATGTGATTTAACAGGTATGACCTAACCAAGTAAAAACAAAAACTGTTGTCAAGATGAACTTTTACTTGGTACCTTTTCATAATAACTAACGTTTTATAAAAAGCATAGATACAAACTTATTCTTGCCTGTACATACTATCCGCGAAACTGATTATGATAAAATCAAATAAGCAAATGCACATAACAACCAATCTCTTGCACATCACTGTAAACTGTTACGAATCGTTTCGCCGTGCACCGTTTGAAATAGGATGTATCGCACCAAAAATACTCGGACCTCCGTTTTTCCACCACGCGTTTACGCTTCCCATGGGCATCAAGTTTTGGGAACCATTTTTGAACCGCTTTTCCGAACGCGATTTGCCAAATATTTCCCATCCTGTCTTACCGCCATCCATGACGGTTCAGGATGTCTCTGCACTCGACAAAAGTGACTCAAAAACTTTCGCCCGGCAAAGCTTACGCCTTGCCTAAGCTAAAACTGCGCGCGTGTGTGTGGTGTTTCTAGCGGCCTTCGGGTCCGAAAAACACAAGTTTCATCCGTTTCCCTGGTGAATGAACCCGTGTATTGTATGTTGTTTCGGCGAGAAATTTGATAAACTCTAATGCCTCATGCGTTTTGTTTGTGTCCTATGTTGTGTTTGGTTGGTTCGCCGTGTTTTATTGCGTACAATCGTGAGCAAGCTCTGACGATTGGAATGGATTGTTCTTGTACAAGTCCCACCTGCATTGTATGGGATTGGATGGGAAACTTTCTTTCCCCCCCAAAAAAAAAAACCGAAAACATAAATACACACAACACAATTCTGAACTGCCCTGAGGGTGAAAAGGCCCAACCGGGGTTTTGGGAAAGCACAAATAACAAAGCCTCCATCCTGTCAAACTCTAAACCATTTTAGAATTCCCACCGCGGTTCGACCGCGTTACATGTGCAGGAGAAAAAACACACATTCACACATCCTCCATAAAGGTGGGTGACCCACCAGGAAAAATTAAAACCCTAACCCCCCCCCGTAAACGCTCGCCCGCATTGGACGACAACAAAAAAAAACTGTCCTTGGAAAAGGATGAAGTTAAATTGCAAACCGTTTTACAAACGAGCTGACGTGTTTTGCTAATGGTATCAATTAAAGTGAAAACCACACTAATACACGGACATACGCGCGCGCACGGAAAGCGGATGATGGCGTACAACAACCGGTACGTGCTAATAGTTGCTATAAAAGTTGATGCACAACCCGCATTACGCTTGTACGCTGCATACTCAAGGAACTCTGACGCTTCCCGAAACCGAACGGGAGTGCATGCGCAAATAATCATTTTAACTTTATAAACTCTTAATGGGTGTTTGCGGAAAACGATTGCCAGAGCAGCTCGCAATAACAACAAAACTCGGCGATCGCGCACGTATCATCAACGATCAAACGATTCCACGTAAACGATTTCGACTGAAAAACTGACAACAGTGAGGATGAACGTGAATATTATACGCCGCCTAATCGCTCTCTTAACGGTGTGACGGTGCTTTATCTCGCTCCAACTGTCATCCGCAACTGTCAGTTGCGAGCATTTTTGTTGTGCTTCACTGCGCGTACCAAGTTAAGTACTCCTAATTAATAACACTTCCATCTAACTCGCCGGTGCTCTCCGGGGTTTATCATCAGCAACTGTCACAAAAAATCACAGATATGTAACAGACGCTTGACTCGAAGCCATTTCGGTGGCCCACCCAAAAAAAAAACTCAAGTCAATCAAACCGTTAAAAAACATGAAAAGCACATTATTACATTCGCATAAAAGTTACCGCCAGAACAGTCGTTCGTCGCCATCGGGGAGAAAGTAATTTGTTTCGCATGGGTACCGAACGAAACCAACCAGAAAAGTTGTTCCCTAAAGTCCGGCGTTACCGTTACGCGGCCCCCCCCGAAAAGTCGGCAAGCCACGCAGACGAACAAGATCTGAGACTAGCAACGCCTGGCAGTGGAGAAGAAAAAAAACCGAGCCACTGCCAACAAATTAGTATGAGTGTTGGTTCTTGACACACGTCAAAAACTTTTCTATTCATCCTCTGTCCCATCACCACCACGGTGGCTTCTTCGACCCACCATGGGGTTGGGCGAAGGAAATTAAAAGCTTTTTTTTTGCTTGCCGTTTCGAGCGGAAAGCGCCCGTAGTATGGCAGCTGTACTGTCACCCTGAAAGACAGCCACCGTTGGATACAGTGTTGGGAAAGCTGAAACGTTTTCCCGATACGGAAAACTTTTACCTTCCAGCTCTCTTTGATCGGGTAATCGATTCCAGGAGCGAGCAGAAGAAAGAATCACACAAAGTATCCGAATATTCCAAGAAAGTCTCAGATTACTTAACCACAGCCACAGAAGGATGGTTGGCTTTATTTTGTGGTTTATGTGTGTGTGTTGATCAGTATCAGTTGCATTTCCGGTGACACATCCTAAACCACCGACGGGAAACTGGTTTCGCTTTGAAGATTTGCATTTCCCTGTGATGATTAAATACATCAAACTTTCATCAACTTTAGGAGGCAAAAAAACTGAACCTTAAGTATACCATGGTTTTAGGAATCCGTATTTCTCTAACCACAGTGTTCGATAAGCATCCGAGCAGAAGTAGTAAAACAGACGAACGATCCCAGTGGGTTATGATTTTGCTCCCTCTTTTAGCATTTCAGTATCCTTTCATGGAGAAGGTGCGGAAAAGCTCAACACTTCAATAACCAAGAGCGTTCAGATCTCCTGGGAGACGACCTTTACGACACAATCTCCCCAACACACACACTCGCACACACTCATACATTCGATTCGTTTTCTGGCGGATGTGTATTAATCAACTGTCCCACACGTATCACACTTGTCATGTGGAGCCGTTATTTTGATTTGGGTTTTTCGGGCACACGCACAGCTGGAAAAGCGATAAAAATCGACCCCGAGGCGATGGGTTTGTGCATTCATGGACCATCGCCTGGGACCATTTTTGCTTCAGCCGAATATAAAATATGAGGTTACAAAACGATCATCATTTTTATGAGGCTCATCGAACGAACGGGTCGGGCCCCGAGCCCTTACTAACACACAGCAAGGCGGATCTTATATACGGTAACACGGGTTTTTACGGTTAATGGTTTGATGGACTTCAATCACACAACTGAGTGGCGAGCGGGTTAAGGGGACGCTGGTTTCCGGGAAGCACAATAATGTTAAGACAATCAATTATACTGGTTCGAGAGAGATTTTTATTCTCCAATAAAGCTGACGCTTGAGTATGAGGACATTTCCATCCAGAGAAGTGATTGTCCTCGGTTTCGTTTGGTATAACTCTTAAATCATTATTGAAGAAAGTGAGTAAATGAGTGATTGTCTTCAGTGTACTTCCTGTCCAAGAACCTTATCTTAAGAAAAGGTACATACATTTAATTGAATTGTTCCGTTCGTCTGCAAATTTTTCAATTTCTCAAGAGACTTTTCTGCACCAAAGTTTTTGTTTCTATTAATCAACTAAAAAAAGGAGGTATTCAAGGTATTTGCATTGGGCAGCCGGCTAGTATAGCTAGTAGTAGCACCTGTTTCTAACACGAAGTCTCTGCCCTTACTGACCATCCAGCTTCAAGTTGAATCAAGTATACTTCTTCTTCTTTCTTGGCCTGCTCCTAGGGAGCACGTCTAATATACATACATGCCTGGTGTACAATTCGATTCTAGGAAACTCGGTCCTTGGCTGCACTCCTCCACCCCAGGCTACATCCGATCTCCATGAGGTCTGACTCCATTTGATCCAGCTAACGGCCTCGCAATGGTCCTCTACGCCTCGTGCCGAACGGGTCGCTGACGAGCACCTTCCTGGTAGGGCATGAGTCCGGCATCCTCATCACGTGCCCCAACCAGCGTATCCTTCCGGCTTCCGGAAACCGTCAGGATGTCTGTCTCACCGAACACCTCAGCTAGCTCGTGGTTCATTCTCCTTCTCCACACGCCCTGCTCGCACAAAGATAGTCCGTAGCACCCGTCGCTCGAAAGTGGCGAGTGCATTGGCGTCCTCCGCCAGCATAGTGGCCTGGTGTCCAATCCGTTTCCAGGAAACTCGGTCCATGGCTGCACTCCTCCACGCCCGGCTGCATGGAGTCCCTCAGGTCTGACTCCACTTGATCCAGCCAACGAGCTCGCTGTGCTCCTCTACGCCTCGTGCCGAACGGGTCGCTGACGAGCACCTTCCTGGTAGGGCATGAGTCCGGCATCCTCATCACGTGCCCCAACCAGCGTATCCTTCCGGCTTCCGGAAACCGTCAGGATGTCTGTCTCACCGAACACCTCAGCTAGCTCGTGGTTCATTCTCCTTCTCCACACGCCCTGCTCGCACAAAGATAGTCCGTAGCACCCGTCGCTCGAAAGTGGCGAGTGCATTGGCGTCCTCCGCCAGCATAGTCCAGGACTCGTGCCCGTAGAGAACTACCGGCCGTATCAGTTTGCGATGTATGGCGCATTTCGTGCGTTGTTGGAGTCTTCTGGATCTCAGGAGCTTGTGGAGTCCGTAGTAGGCACGATTCCCCTGAACAATGCGCCTTCGGATTTCGCTGCTTACGTTGTTGTCCGAAGTTACGATCGTGCCAAGGTAGCAAAACTCCTCTACTACCTCGAGATCGTCGCCGTCAACTAATACTCTTCTTCCTAGTCGTGCTCTATCACGGTCAGAGCCTCCGGCAATCTGATATTTTGCCATCGTCGCATACATAGATCCTCAATCCAATCCTATCGGCCACACATTTCAGTCGGGTGTACGCCTCGCACAACGCTACAGATTTCCGGTCATGTTGATGTCATCCGTGAAGTGCAGGAATCGGAGAGAACGGGTGAAAAACGTGCCCCTGATGTCAAAGCCCGCGCTTCGCATGACACCTTCCAGAGCGATGCCGCCGTCCCCTTGCCTCAGTGCTCTATGAGATTCGAACGATTCCAACAGCCATGCTCTTGTTCTACAAGCTGGTGTGGTAGCAATTCTGCACTGGTATGGTATGGATCCAGGTCAACAAAGGCTCCCTACTTCGACTCAATGCGTCCCCGGCGTAAAGAACGGTTACATGTCTCACCAAATATCTGAGCTCGAACTTACGAGGAAACCCAACCCCTAAATAACTCCTAAATGAGTGCTATGGCTAAAATTGTGCGGAGGGGAACAGCTAGCGTCTGTTCTCTATATTAGGAGCGGCTGGCTGTTCTTTCTGTCCTGGCTTCCTACAGGACTTCAAATAGCTAGGAAGCGCAGGTCCTCCGACGAGACAAGAAGTTGGGGAAGAGGCTTTGCAAGCCACACCCAATACTACCGCAACGTACGATAAATCAAGTAAAGTAAACCTGAAATCGAAGGTCGTAATGCTCAAAAGATGTACAATTTGTTTGATAAAGTTGGCGAGTTCCACAACCTCTATAAGAACTGATTTTCACAAAAGAGTTTTCCAATCAAACAGCCTAAATCTCAAAAGCTTTTTCTTTAGTAGTGATTAAAACCAGGCTCACGCTTTAAGGATTTTATTTTGTAGCAGTTTTTTCTTCAATAATTTATAGAACTGTTAAATTAAATTTCAAACACAAAGTGTCTGTTTATAAACAGAAAGAGGTGTAAAAACCGAAACCAAATGTTTAAATAAAGAATAATGTTTGCTAGTTAAATTATCACAAATTCCAAACATGTTTTCATGTGACCATAAAAGCTTTCTATTTTAACACGAAACCACCAAAAGCTTTTATTTATCTCTCCAAAGCATGCAAAATATTATGAATGCTTCCATTACGCTACACATTTTGTCCCCGGCCCTCAGTTTCAATCGGTGTAATAAAATTACCTTGAAACACAATTTACCTTCACTGCTTTCATCCAACACAAACACTTCAAAAGACTTTCCGTTTGTTCGTGTTTTATTTGCGGTAAAGGAAAACAACCATTCGAGCATTCGTCGCTTTTATCGAGAAATGCCCAAAATTAATTCGAACCGATCTTCACTTCTTCACTCCAAAGGCAAAACATTCATCTGCACGCGGCGACTGTTTGTTGCGAAAACAGTTTAGACACATTTTCAGCTCGCTTAATGGAGGCGGTACAGAAAGATTTTTCCCAGAAAATGGCACCGTGCCTGATGCTTTTCACACAGTTGCGCGGGAGTTGTGGCTGTCTTTTCGCTGAAAACGAGGTTAATAAAAACAAACCCTAGCGTAACGCAAAAACAACCACAACCCTGGCCGTGGGACCCTTTACTAGGTGGAAACGGGGCAGATTTCAATGGTTGGAGACATAACAAAAACACACGCGCACACTTACAAATACATAGAAAGATTTTGCCTAGAAAAACATCGCATCCCCTTTGCTGATGGAAAACACGCTTCCACGAGTTCCCGGTCGAAAAACAGACACCCCTTTGGTAAGGTGAGATCGTGAAATTATGGAACCCCGTGCCGGAAAAGCGCGTACGGGGACGTAAAATAGCGGACAGCAGTGCTTTCCAGTGGGCGTTTTGTTAGTGTCACACAGTCAGACGAGACTCATCAGGGTTGATGGCGATTCAGCATCCCCCCGGCAGCAGGGTTGATGATACGCGAACGAGAGCGATAGGGCGACCCGGCCGAACAACACCCACCAACGACGACAATGACCCATCTGCCCGAACTCCCGAGCGCTTCAAACGCTACACGTTTAGCAATTGCAATTTACCGTAGCATCGCCGAAGCCCGGGTTTTTTGGAGCGCACCATTAACATCCCGACATTTCCTTTGACTCGGGCGCTTAGCGATGGTTTGCAACGGGCAGGAAAATTCCCACCGTACCGCACCGGAGCGCAGTGACCGTAATGGATCGTGCCGATGGCACTACTACTCTACGCTGCAGATGCCCGCAAACGATGCGCAAGGAATATTACCGTGAGGGGAGCCCACTGCTTACGGCTCACGGGGCTGCTAAAATCTATTTGATCAGCGTCAATTTAAGCCCAGACCACTGGGCGGAGGTTCACTCGCGCACTGGTGAACTTTACCGAAACCACTCCGTGGGGCACCGGGCGTCTCCATCGTCGGGAAAGGCGTCTCTCACAGGAACTACCCATCCGAAACCATGATTTTTTTTTTTTTTTGGAAAATCAGTGCCACGGAATGGGAAGAAAATCGGACCCGGGGAGAAAAAAAATTATATCACCATCTTTACGAGCCTGCGGTGAAATAAAAAATGAGTTCACCTTACCGAAAGCGATGGGAATATAGCTGAGAATTGCAGGGGTTTTCGCTGGGGAGAGCTTGCATATAGTAATAAGAGATTTAAAAATTAAAGCTCGAAATTTTTGACGGCAGACGTTCTATTTGAGAACGATTTTTGAGAGCAAATCTCACATAATAAGTAATAATAAGTAATAGTAAGAATAAATACAACAAAATCCTTACTCTAATAAAACTGAAAATATGCGTATCGAGGTGATTTAAACGTTGCATTATTGACGATTTCTTGAGCATCTTTAATTTACATTTGCAGAGCTTTCGGTGACATAAACTGGCTCAACCAAAGAAGCGCGACAAGTCGGTAGTGCTTACCATTTTTCTATTTCTTTGGTCTAATATATTTTTTGGAGTTTTCGTTTTAAAAAAAATCTAATTGTTATTGTAGTGGCTTATCTTGACTATCCATTTGTTAAAAGAAATAGTTAAAATGTAGCAAATAAAATAAGAAAAAAGCTAATTTAGGTCGTCCGAGACCGTAGCCCCATTGAGCTTATCTCTAAAGCACCCTCAATCCATCAATTTATATTTGATGTAATCAATTTTAACATAAAACACTTTGTTGATAAAGTGAGAAAAACACCATAAAGCAATAATATTAAAATCAAATATTTGTAATTTATTGTCTATTCCTACTAAGCGAAACCCCTGTAAGAAACCGACTGCACAAAAAAAGAACATGCCACCCTTAAAAAAAAGCTCTCAAAAAGGGCGAGATTGGTGTTTTTGCATCTTTCCGGCTGTCAAATTTAGGCATTTTCGGTGTCACTAAAGCAGTTTGCCTCCCCCCCCGAAACGCCCGGTACAGCTTCGGCCGCCAAATACCCGCGAAAAGCGCGCACCGAAAGAAACATAACACCCGCGACACACATAACATAATGACTGCTCATTCCGGCTTTTAAATTTAGGCCTTTTCGGTGTCACTAAAGCAGTTTGCCCCCCCCCCCGAAACGCCCGGTACAGCTTCGGCCGCCAAATACCCGCGAAAAGCGCGCACCGAAAGAAACATAACACCCGCGACACACATAACATAATGACTGCTCATTTGTATTGGATTCACCCTCCGTGACACGTGCACAAACACACGCACACACGCACACCCGAAACGGTAACCAACGCCACCATTTTGGAGCGTGGTATATATACCGTGGGGAATTTAAATTAATTTTACCACCCCATATCCACACCGAATACAGGGTGGGGAAAAAAAACCGAAACACAAAAGAAGACTGGTCCTTCTCTACTCGGGGAAAAATTCCATTCCCATTTTTCCTTTCCGTTTTTTTTTTTCTTTTTGGAGAAGAAACACCACCGCGTTGTTGAAAGGGAAAAAAAGGAAAATCAAAGAATGAATGATGATAATGAAAATGCTCCTTCGCATAATAATGTGAGTTTTCGCACGAGCTGTGCAATCCGACGACGGCGAGTTGAACGATCGCGTTCGCACCCTCCCAAAAGAGTAACTAAACACTGCGTTTGAAGCCCCCGAACATCAACCAACACAACCGTGAAAAAACCCCGAACCCCAACAAAAAACAACGGCGTGGAATAGCGGGAAAAGCATTCACACCGCTCACATCACATCAGCATTCTTCTGTGCTTCCCGGTCCGTTCCCGGTGGTATCATTGATTCAAATGCCTTTCCTTCCAGGTTCCAACCTTTAACTAGTTCGTCCACAAAGCTTCTTCTTCTCGTCTTCCTTCCCTGCAACCTCTCTTTTCCCTCTCATTTAGCTTTCCTGTGTGCTACATTTTCATCTTTACGATTCTATCGGTAACGGTTTCACACTACACACTGACCAACCATCTATAATGTTTTCTCACTTTGTTGCCTGGTCGTGGGGCCGGTTCCGTAGTTCAGGGCTTCGGACACTTCCAATGAACAGCGTCCTTGTCAAGC
>KZ061576.1:5188-46864 GCA_002091835.1 Anopheles maculatus | reverse complement strand
ACACCATAAAGCAATAATATTAAAATCAAATATTTGTAATTTATTGTCTATTCCTACTAAGCGAAACCCCTGTAAGAAACCGACTGCACAAAAAAAGAACATGCCACCCTTAAAAAAAAGCTCTCAAAAAGGGCGAGATTGGTGTTTTTGCATCTTTCCGGCTGTCAAATTTAGGCATTTTCGGTGTCACTAAAGCAGTTTGCCTCCCCCCCCGAAACGCCCGGTACAGCTTCGGCCGCCAAATACCCGCGAAAAGCGCGCACCGAAAGAAACATAACACCCGGGACACACATAACATAATGACTGCTCATTTGTATTGGATTCACCCTCCGTGACACGTGCACAAACACACGCACACACGCACACCCGAAACGGTAACCAACGCCACCATTTTGGAGCGTGGTATATATACCGTGGGGAATTTAAATTAATTTTACCACCCCATATCCACACCGAATACAGGGTGGGGAAAAAAAACCGGAACACAAAAGAAGACTGGTCCTTCTCTACTCGGGGAAAAATTCCATTCCCATTTTTCCTTTCCGTTTTTTTTTTTCTTTTTGGAGAAGAAACACCACCGCGTTGTTGAAAGGGAAAAAAAGGAAAATCAAAGAATGAATGATGATAATGAAAATGCTCCTTCGCATAATAATGTGAGTTTTCGCACGAGCTGTGCAATCCGACGACGGCGAGTTGAACGATCGCGTTCGCACCCTCCCAAAAGAGTAACTAAACACTGCGTTTGAAGCCCCCGAACATCAACCAACACAACCGTGAAAAAACCCCGAACCCCAACAAAAAACAACGGCGTGGAATAGCGGGAAAAGCATTCACACCGCTCACATCACATCAGCATTCTTCTGTGCTTCCCGGTCCGTTCCCGATGGTATCATTGATTCAAATGCCTTTCCTTCCAGGTTCCAACCTTTAACTAGTTCGTCCACAAAGCTTCTTCTTCTCGTCTTCCTTCCCTCCAACCGCTCTTTTCCCTCTCATTTAGCTTTCGTGTGTGTGTGCTACATTTTCATCTTTACGATTCTATCGGTAACGGTTTCACACTACACACTGACCAACCATCTATAATGTTTTCTCACTTTGTTGCCTGGTCGTGGGGCCGGTTCCGTAGTTCAGGGCTTCGGACACTTCCAATGAACAGCGTCCTTGTCAAGCGCACACACACACCCACACATTCACACACCTACAGACACAAACAATTACACCTGATGGTTGTAGCTAAAATATTTAGCTGTTCAGCGTCCGCGAAAGTGTGCACCCGAAGCGGAATACAGCGGTGAAACGGTTTTTTTTACAACAATGACGTACGCGAAGCAACACAAGGCATACACACACGCGCGTCGTCGTCTAGATGATAATCAATTTTGTGCGCGTGTGACGTTTCTGGTATGGCTGTCCAGGGTGTTTTGGTACTGACGACGTGGGTGATGGGTTTTTTTTGGCTGTAACTTTACATAAACATTAAAGTTTTTGGTGGGAGGAACTCTTGTAAAAATGTAAATTGTAGCCCAATAAAACAAGGATTTATCGTGTGCATTGCAAAAAAACCATTTTGCTTTCGTACGACATTTGTTAAGCTGAATCGTAGATATCATGAGCTGCTTTGGAGCTTTACTGGCTATTTCTTTTATCGCAGTCCCAACAAAAACAACAAACCGATCCTTTTTTTTATTTTTTTGTTTTTTTTTGTTTTTATTACATTCGATGTCATTTTAAAGTAATTCAAAAAGCAGAAATTATTTGAATATAATTAACATCATTCAGACAAGAGTCGTAAAGTTCATTTTCAATACTATTTTAAACTAATGTTGATTTTTTGAACTAAAATATTATATAGTTCATAATGCAAAGAAATAATTAAGAAACGGTTCATAGTATACTATGTACAGCAAGTCCCACCAAATGATCATTTACCAAAGAAATTTCAATACGCTTCTCTAACGTATAATAAATGATATTATGTTACATTCTAACTTATTTTGTGTATTTTTTAAATGTTCAAATTATAACATTTTAGAGCAAATAATGCCTCAAGGAAAACTAATTCATTATATATTACCTAAACTCGATCCCACCAAGAAAATATTGTTAAAAATAGTTGGAAAATATTTATTTAAACTGATTTTTATAACTTTTAAACATCTACAGTAAAATGTAACAAATGAACATGTATTCAGATTACATTAGAAACAATCGTTGTAAACCTTCTACAAAAGCATCACACTAAACATTTAAATAAATAATACGAAATTGCTTTCACATAGAACCATGCGGCAGGAACTTCTAAACACCGATAAAGATGTATTTTTTATGTGACAGCATAGAAAGTACCCCCCACACACACACATCCCAAACAACAAAAAAACGGACCCTTCAACCGTCTAAGCTGTAGTATTTCGCTCTTTACGCCTATTACACACAGCTGCCAGCAAAAATAAGTACCTGACGGGTAAATCCGTCCATTCAAGCCACAAGCTCCACACCATACTTTCGCACACACATACACCGACAAAAAAATAGGCATTCAATAGCTGGATGCCAAGGGTTCCCCGGCGGGCTGAAAAGAACGAGCCGCCCAGGGACCAACTGTGACGAATAACAGAACCATAAGTCAAACATAGAAATTAGGCAGCAATCAAGCGTTGCTGGTGCAACCATTTGAAGTACGCGCTTATGCTGGCGGCGTTGTTTACCGGGCAACACTCTGCCCCGAACCCTCGTATGCTCTACTGCCACAAACTTTTTCTTTCCATCTCATCAGGCCCTACCGCTTTGCCTTGCTTACCACCAACACCCAAAAAAAAAAGTCCTTCCCGACGATAAAGGTAGTGTGTCTGTAAAGGAGGCGAATGGAAGTCCAGAAGTAAACGTCCCACCGAATACTTGACAAGGTTTCCACTCGACTACAGAGGAAAGGATAAACAGTAACACAAACTCAACTAAAGCAAACACCAACCGTCCTCCAGAACAAAAAAAAAACCCCCCACACACTCCCAAACAAACTGCACGTTCTGATTCAGCCTTCCTGGAAGTGTACCAAACCGGCTCGGTACGATCGTTGAGTCTGCACGGTCGTGCCGAAGCTCTATCAGCGCAACGGGTTGAAGCGTATGGGTGTGTGGCGCCGTGTTGGTACCGATTTTTGGATAGGCCCCGAGTTGAATAATTAATCACGGCCACCGGGCCGGAACGTTGCTGGCCCCGCGTAATAATGCCAGCAACACACAACAAACCGACAGCGGAAGCTCAGCCCCACCAAAACCAAACATGCCGGCTAATCCGCACAAAACGCAACTTTGCTCGGAAGCTTGCTCCAATATTGCTCCCTCCAAATCCATTATTCATCGTTGTCTCGCAACAGTTTTAGGAGGACAGCAAGTACAGCGAGCGCTGAATTGCTGACTTGGACTTGGGATTCTGTTCGCTTCGTGTGTTTTTCTTTTTGTATTGGTGGGGATTCAGAAAGATCTTTTGAATTCCGAAAGGATTTCAGGTTACCGCGAACAACCGTCGCACGTTCGTGACCTTTCTGCTTAAGCGAATCAGCATGCATCACCCCGGCAGACACTTGCGCTCTGCTCGCTCGTTAACGTGAACAATACAAACTTCTCGGCGCAAAAGGGCAAACTGAATATTACTCGAGGTCCAATGCACACAAACCAAAGCGACAAGGAAAATGGAAACACAATCTTAATTCAATGCCTTTACCCTTAATCAAAAAGCACAACGAAAACAAGGAACCGTTCACCGATTTCGTACGCTGGGATGGATGCTGGGGTTTGGAGTAACTTTTTCACCGGGCAAGTAGACAGACAACGCAGAGCCTTCACAGTGGGAGATACTGTCGCGCGAAGGATTTTATGTGTGATTCTTTGAGTGTGTGTGTTTGTGTGTCTTAATTAAGGTAGCTAGGTCAGGCGGCTGTCATCGAAAAGAAATATTTTCACAAAACAACCAGCCAACGAAACCAAAACCCCTCGTGGAAAAACTTCTCTTATTGTCTTCGCGACAATGATAAAGGCGACAGAATAAACTGGCTCGGGGAAAAAAGGCCCCTTTCGGTCTCAAGTCGACAGTTGTGATGGAGCAACGATAGCGGAAAGGGTAAGAAGCACTACGAACCAGCAGGCAAGGAACGGGAATCGTTTTGTAGAGCTCGGTTTTGAAATATGAGTTGAAAAATTCATAAAGTCACCATTTTTTAAGCCGCAAAGATTCCTCTCCATTCCCGGGCGTTGTATCTCTGTTTTTCCCTCTTCTCAACCCAAGTGTCTTTAAGTGCCCTCACCGCCACTTCCACCACCAGCACCATCCCAATGGACGATTCATTCGCGCCATTTGCCAATCGAAAAGTCGAAAAACACAAGAGCCACTTGCCAGTTGGATGGGCGCCCATCCACAACCGAGAAGGGAATAAATTTTGGGTTGCAAATCAAGATGCGAAGGTGCGATTGGATGGGTGGGAGGGGGAGAGGGCATCCACCCAACCACTACCACTTTGCAACACACCGCATAGCGCAGGTGTTGCGCCGGTCGGTCGGTGGAAACCGGGCAAGAAAAATGGCGAACAAAGTATATCGCATTATGAGAGCCGCACTGAGAAAACGGAATAAATGATGATTTTAATGTCTGCTGCTTTCCGTTTTCCGAGGGGGCCGCATTTTAGATGAGATTTTCCAATAACCCCACGAGGTAAGGGCAGAGAGAAAATGAGATTTCCGAACGATTTTATGTTTTCCTCATTTCACCTACTTTTTTTTGGGAGCTTTCGAAACACAGTCGAGTCGAGAAAGCGAACGGTAAGGAACGGCAACGGAAGTGATCTAAAATATCAGGTAATTCAAGGTTTTGATAACGGCCGAAACGGCATTAGCCGACCGGGGTTGGGGAAATTTAATGATCGAAATGAAACTTCCCTGTGATTTTGCATCGAGAAGCCGGGGGAGGGCGCTTCGTTGGAACAGTGCCCAACCCGGTGCCAATTCGCTAATCGACTGATAAAAGTTAATTTGCCGGAAAGGTTCATAAATATTTGCATTAAATGGAACGATTTGACGTTTGAAGCAAATGTGTACCGGGGGGGGGGAGCGGTAGGATTGTTATTTTGAAGTTGACGTCTCCGGTAGTCTTCCAAAAGGTGCACGAATTTTTCCGAATAAAAGTACAGTTGTTCTCATGTAAAATGAGACATTAGGAGGTTCAATCATTGAGGAGACGATCAACGTTTTATAGTCAATAACACAATCACAGTATTCTGAGAAGGTACTTCCGAAGTAACTCAACGTATTCTTAAGCAATAAAGGTACTCTTAAGTAAAGTTATTTAAAAAAAATATCCAGGTTTAGTCTAGAAAATATGTCATATTTTCCAACTTTTAGGTAGATTCATGACTTTTACCCCTTCATATCTCTTTAGTAAACGAAGGATAGTCAGTCAATAACACAATATATCAACAGTTGTTACTGTTTTATCAAGCAATGAAGGTCTCTTCAGGTGTCCCATTTCAGATGGAAGCAACTGTGTGTACCGAACAGCCAAAAGGTACATCTTCTTTACCGGCAATTATCATTCCCACAAACGACAGTTATTACCGTCAGGAAAATTGTGCCTATTATTTATTTCCCGTACATCTACAGCGCTCCACCAGGTGTAGCGTGTAGTGACATTTTCGCCAAAAAGCTCCCGCGTATGGAAAACCTCCTCCAAGAGGACACATGTCTCGCTTTAACGTTGCCGGAGGCTGCAAGATACGTTCGCAGTAGAAATCGAATTTCCGCCCACCGGAGGAAATGACATTACCCCCCAACAGCAGATGTGTGCGTGTATGTCTCGTTTTGCATCAACTTCGTTCCTCTGTGGACATCGTCACAGCGGGAGTTGTCGTAAGAGAAGCTCACGAAAAACCCGTTTAACGAAACGCTTGCGTCGAGCCGAAGAATCGCTGCAACAACAAAAAAACCCCTGAGGTGTGGTGACATTAAAATTGTCCAGGGATCTGGTCGCCAGAAAGAAAAGACAAACGGCACTCGGTGGAACCTAGCGTAAGAATCACTTCAAATGAGGTTCCGGTCACTGGAACGATAAGAGGACCTACATCCGGTAAAAGTTAGTCCGAACGGAGAGCTTCCGGAACTCCCTCTGGTTCGAGTGACTCAGCCCCCCCGACTAAGCGGGAGCCAAAAGGAAGTCTCCATTTTGTGGCCTCCCTTCAGTAACAAATGGCTTCGGCTTAAGACTACTGGCAGCGCAGCATCGAGCAAAGCAAGTCTTTTCGGAGAACCTTACCCACCTCCCCGAGCGCGAGAGACAGAGCCCGCAGGGGACATCTAGGGAGGAACAAAAAAAAATAAAATGAACGATGAACTCATAACCGTCTTGATGAAAGTTGGACTCGGAACGAGATATTGTCGCCCACTCGGCGGCCGTTTGCCCATCCTCCAAACCAGAGCAGTTTGATCGACTCAAACTCATGTCGGCAATGTTGGTTCATTTGTTCACCGCTAGAGGCGGAGGCGGACGGAGCGTAGCCTGACACAATCCATATGTGGTATGCCGTTCGTCGCACACAGGATATTACCGTCACCACAAACCTTGCGAAATTGAATTTTAGTTTCCTGCACTGTCACAGCGCCCCGTGTGTGCCCAACCTTTTTCCCCTTAGGGAACGCGCGTGAAGCGAAAAAACATCGATTCATGACGCAAAAAGCTGGGAGAGATCGCTCGGGTACAATGAACAACAAAAGATTTTCCATCGTTTTATTTTTTTCTGCTGCTGCTGCTGCTGCTTCCTATTTTTCTCTCGGGAAACAGGGAGGACAGTTATGTGGAAAACACCTTCCGCTTTTTCCAGGAAACTAACAGTACAAAAGTAGGCTCCAACCAGGGAAGACAGCTAACCGGAGGGATGAAGGCCCATATCCGTCAACTGTTTCCCGATGCCTGTATGTGTGTGTATGTATATCCCGCTCTCAGTTAAAGGCAACTCGATTATGGAAATGTCACGTCGTGCGGTACCACAGCGTGATATGGATTCGAAGCTGTCTCGTCAAAAAAGAAAAGCCGGATCAGCCGGAGCTCTGGGTTTTTCGACGGTTGTGGAAGAAAGTGGAGTGTGGAATTTCACACTGTTTCTGATAGCTTTCCGGCCCTTGCAATACCACCAACCCTGGCTACCCTCGGTCACGGTTGCTCTGCAACACCAACCAAGTGGCAGCTTAAGCAATGGTGGCGGGCCCAAAGTACCTACTATCATCATGTTACTCGCTCAAATTTTCCTCTTCCGAAACGTCTCACATCGTCGCACCGTGGTGGCACGGTGTGGCGGAAATCAAAATCCCTCCTGCTGCTACTGCTACCACTACTGCTACTGGCTGGATGGATGAGGACAGCGACATGGCGAAATCTTACCACGAGCAAATACGTGCCGACTTACGTGTATATCGCACACAAATCGTGACACACACACACACAGTGCGCGCGAGTACCACCGCAGCGCAGATGAAATTACAGCGAATCCTAGCAACTGCGTGATTTTTTAACTTGACAGTGACAGAGACGTCATCACAGCGAAGTTGGGTGGCGTTGCCGGCGAAACGGAAACACCTACCGGATGTCAGATATTTCTTTACGTGCTCTGTTTTTTTTTTTGTTTTCGCCATCGTTTCCCGAAAGCACACAAAACAACGCCCCTGCGTTATTTTGTGTCGTGGTGTGCACATTGTTGCCACGGGAACGCAAGCTCTCAAATCAAAATTGCATTCAACTCTTTCTTTGGCAAGAATTGGCGAACAGCGTAACACTCGAGAGTGAGTAAGTACACGTGATCCGCGATCCGTTCTGCTTTATAATCAAGATAAAGGAACGGCGGAATGGTACGTTTATACACAAGGAAGCTAACGAGAAACGAGTGTAGGGAGGTTTCGAGTTGCGAGAAGCGCATATTGGAAACATTTGATATTTATTGTTTAGGTTGTTATTACCTTGCCTTCGGTGGTAGGAACAATAAATCTTGACGTAAGACATGAGTTGAGCAAGAATGACAAGAATGAAGAATGAAATTCTTCCAAGAATTATTATTTCAGGATTATAATGCCACAAAATGACAAGTCGTCAGATGAGTTACGCAACGGCTAGGGTAATCTGTTAGTTCAGGAAAAGGAAAAGCTCCAATAGGTTAATCCTTATGAAAACCACCACAAACTATTGAATACATCTTCTATGGCCACTTATGGATTTGAGACACCTTGACCTGTCTCTTCTTAACGTATAGATTTTTGGGAATACGTTATGATACCTTATGACTTTCGTAACTATGAAATACGGTCGTCAGAAGCATCGTTCTATGGACCTCCGTTCAAGGAGTCTGGTATCAGGGAGCTTGGAGTGCCGAAATCGCAGTCGAGAAGTTCTGGTGCTCCAAAAAGGTTATCAAAACCACTTTTGTGATACATATCTTTCTTTGATATAATCATCGCTTGACTATTTAGAAATTTCTCACTAGAGTGAGACATCAATGACGTGGGAAGGCCGATTCTTGAAGTCAATATAGAAAAGGACACATCTAGTAATGTAAATCCGATTATAAGAAGGTAGATTCTTCAAATTCTTCAATATAATTCGACTCTCATCTAATTCAGTTGGTTAAGGATGTTTGTGTAATGAGAACTTCGTCGACCAACCAAGACTTAGCATTCATTCTGAAGTGATCCTCATAAAAGTGCAAAAGGTTAACTATCACCTCTAGTGTCTCCAAGACACAGCTCTACTGCACCGTCGTCATGTTCTTTCAATCCACCTTATCGAACCGCACAACATTGTGCAATCATATTTAAGTGGTCAATTTTCATGAAAAATTTCCAATATCGCACCCCATCTATAACCATCGCAGCACTGTTTGCTGTTTATTATCGGCCATCAACTGAGCAGCAAAACAACACAAGCAAAAACACACAACATAAGCGAAAATTCCCCAATATCCTTCCAGTCCCCACCCTAATCAAGCTTGTTTGACACGTTCGCACTCTGTTGCGTTTTTCGATGCGATAAAATGTAAGTGGGTGAAACTTTCCCCTTTGCCTCACGCCCTGCTGGAAACTTGCCCCTGTAAACATACGGTCCCCCGCCTTGTCGTAAACGAACTGGAAAAGACTGGTGAAGGATGCTTGTTTTTTGCTATCAGTAAGCGAGCGAAAACGGTTTTGCGATCACCCCAAAAATGACTGTACCGAACTGTATCGTCCCACCTCGTACGGCTCACAAGTTGGTAATGTGTCGTCGTCGTCAAAAACAAAAGCACCAACGTGTGCGCACTGTTCCAGGCGAATGTTTTCATAAAATTTTATCTAAATCCTTTGCACGACAGTAAGCTTCACGCCCTACACAAGCGGCAGTGCACACACAACAACAAAAAACTCGCTATATTGCCCGTATTGTTTCTAGACGATGGTGACGAAAATGAAAAGAATCTCGCGAAACGCGTTCCTGCAGGATGTTTAACAAAAGCTCGGTACTACGGCGGCATCGATTGCGCTTTTCTTTTGATTCGCCTGACGTTTTGATGGCACACAGAAGACAAAGCATCACAATGGGAAAGTTAATAAGCATACAGAGCGTCAGCGTGTGTATACCGGCGTCTCGATCTTCGGCTTCCTTTACCATCGCACAGCCAACCATTACCGAAGTTGAATGGTGGTAGTGATGCTGCAAAAATAAAAATCACATCCCCAAACCCTGCCACAGCATTCCTAATCACACACACACACACAAAAGACTTCCCCAACAAACACACCCAGCAGAAGAATCGTAACACCCAACACAAAGAAGTTTAAAAAATACCTTAAACCTCCCAGCGCCCAGTTCCGCACCGTCAACCGTAATTGAAAAGTCTGCAGGAGCAGCAGCTGCAGCAGTAGGTAGTTCCACCATCCTGGCAGGATTCATAAAGCAAACAAAATGGAACTCGGGCACTGGCAGCCTCGAATCAGTATCAGGATCGCACCATTAATTTGCGCTACGGGTTTGGGAGGATGGGTTTTTGTGCCAGGGAGGTGGTTTTATGAGACACCGCTGTACCTGTGTCCCGTATCATTTTCCGCAGTGTACAACCGCACTATCTGACGCAGTCACGGTACACGAGAGCATGCCCGTGAGCGGACGATTTCGCGGTGAAACACATTCATTCATTCATGGTGCTGCCATAACGCGAATGTTAAGTGAGCCGAAAACTGAACGGTAAAGTAGTTGGAAGTTATGAGTTGAATTAAAATTATCGATTTTTGGGATATTCGATTTTTGGCCCGGTCGTCTTTACCTACAGATCGTTGTCCAGTTGCTTTAGCATTTTTAACCATCTGCGCCTAAAGGTATGCAATTTGCGTTTTACATAGACAACGGTTCACCAAGAACTTGGAGAGTTAGGGATTAACTGTGCGAGCATTATCTTCAATCGCACGAGAGTTTCTTTGAACATGAAAAAGAACTACACAAAAACAAAGCGATTGCATACTGTTAGGCGCCTTGTAAATAAAACAACCTCCGCAGCGCAACCAAATCGCCCCTTATGGTCTCTTTCTTTTGTTTTTCAAGCACCTCTCGGTGATTGTTATCCGTCGGTGGGGAAACTCATAACGCACGAGCCCAATATATTCCTGGAAGTTAGCTCCAGATATCAAAATGGTTTCCACGAAGGAAATAAATTTATTGCGAAACTGAGAGAAACGGGAATTCGGAATTCAACCGTAAGGTATTTCTTGAAGACCAATCAAACACCACCCCAGTGACTAAATTGCCTCTTGTGTATATACACACACACACTCACACGTACAACTACGTGCACACGTATGACGTTCCTAGGCCGTACATCTTGTGGTTTGATAGCTGCAACCAGCCGGAAAAGTAAGCTCAGGTCAAGACTACAGCTCGGCTGGAAAAGAGACGAATGCTTCCACCTCTCTCCCTAGAGTAACGAGCATTCGAACGTCGAGCAGGAAGAAAAAAAACCGGGGAACCACCGCCTGGAATTGGCACGCTGATCGGGAACAAATTCCAATGGCAAGAAAATAGCAAAGGATCCCGAAAAGCAGCAAAAAAAAAAGCCTGGCAGCCGCTCAAGAATGTCGCCGGGCGAAATGAGGCGAAGAAAATAAAATTCCACAGCTCACCAAAAGACGTCCTACACACGGACAGCGTTTCTTCTTCGCTCTCTCTCTCCCTCTCTCCCACATTGATTCTGCCGAAAGCAAAAAAAAAGCACAAGCTCAACGCCAATAAGGCCACCAGGGCGAAAAATGATACATCTTCTCCCTTGATCCACACACACACACACACACACAGGAAGGTCCCAACGAACGAACGAATCTACCCATCCCAAAAAAAAGCCCACGGTTACCGGCTAAATCGCGACCGGAACGGCACATCCGTAGCGGCTTGCGAGCTTGGATCACGCCCGCTGCTTTGCTGGGACGGTAGGTTATAAGAGGGCGATCTAATTTCGACTTGATTTTTCGCATTCGTTCAAGAACACCCCCCAAGGGGGGGGGGGTGGAAAAACCGACCTTTTCCCTTCAGTCCATCAGGCGCAGCACTGGCTCACTCTCTGCCTCTGCTGGTGACGTGTCAATTTTCTGTTTATTTATTTCGGTAAATAAGTTTATGTCGCACGTCGCCACCACCGCCAACCTACGCCTTGTGTTCCGCGAACCGTACGACGAAAACACACCCAAGATCATCATTATCGTCTTCATCTCTAGCGAGTCTCGTCTGGGTTTTGGGAATGGGCGAAAGATTTTGCTAAAACGGTATCAATTTCGGACAACGATACCACCACCACCACCGTTGCCTGACGCCGTTCGGAAGATGAAGGGATCCCATGATCCCAAGAGCGTCACTTACAAGAGCAACGCATGCAGGAATTGGAACCGCTTTGAAATGAACATGATTTCACTGTCGGATGCCATCCTTGCCAACGAGCTTCGTCTGCTCGTTTGCACCGTCGCTTTCGTTTGGTTCGTTGTCTTAATGTCAAACAATCAAGTCCATCCGGGAATCATCCACCAAAACTAGAGACACCAAACAAGAGCTCGGCAAATGTCGTTCTGCCGAAAGCGGAGAGCACCCGGGTCCATGGGAAACGAAACGATACAAACAGGCATGCCACTTTTGCTGGCGAAATCGGGTCCTGAACCATCTTGTAGGACAGTTCTTCTGCAGCAACAACAAAAATACCCTCACGTGACCCAGCCCAGCTACTTACCGGCGTCGAAATCATGGACGTAGTAACGATTCCGGTGGGAAATATTAGTGCCAACGATGTGCCGCTTCGCCCGCAGGAAAAGGTTATTATTCCCCAGATGGTCGGAATGTCCATGTGTGCTCACGACGTAGTCGATGTCGTCCGGATGCAGCTGATGCTCCTGCAGTCCTGGGGTTGTACACGCGCGCGCATCGTCCACGAACGCATTTATCATCGTGTGCAGGAACACGGACGAGGGGCGAGAAAAATCGGGAAGAAAGTAAAAGGAGAAAAATAAGTTAGACAGCAATCAGACTTGGTGCAGTTGCGAGAAGTACACGAACTACACGAAAACACTGTCAGACAGCCAGGGCGAAGCACAATTGGACACCAGCGACTGACAGATGGTAGCAAAACGATGAGAAATGTGATACACTTTGTACAGCTTTTGTGCTTTTGTGCGCTTCTCGCAAACAGCAAACCTCAAAGACAACTCCGAAACCTTCCTGTTTCCTCCCTCCTTCCACCCCGCGTCTGTTCGCACATGACACCCGCCGCCCGCCTATAATTGATCTTCCAGAATCTTTTGATGATGCATCACCATCATCATGCGGCACACATGACAAGCGATCTCGGGGTACCCGGAAGTGTTTCTTACAATCTTTGGAAAATGAGACACTGACAGCAAAAACAGAAAAAAAAACAGTTATCCGTACCACAAATCTTCGGTTCGGAACGCTCTGGAAAGCTCTCGGACCCTTTCGTATGCTATTGATTTTCTCGTTTGCCGTAGTCCCAGCATCCGGCGGGTTTAATGGGGATTGCCAGTGTGTGGTGGAACGTTGGTGGCGAGGTTTTATCACCTTCCCGACGGTACCTAGCAACCGTCCGCAAAGCACAAGGAGAATCGTTCGATTATGAACCCACGTGTTTCTCCGCCCCCCCTTTTTCCGTTCCAATCTACCGCCACCCTTAACCCATCCACGCAGTTCAATCCGATCCCTTCACGGCGACTTGAGGTGTCGGAGGAGAAGAACAAACAACAAAAGCGCATAAATCGCACAATTGCCGTATCTTGCACGTTGCCAGCCCTTCTTCCATTACCATTACCTCCATCTTGCTCCCCCTGGCGTTTTATTACCTCCACCAACTCATACTGGGGAAGACTGGGAGCATGAAAATGGCGAAGGAAACAGACGGGAGACGGCATTCCCAAGCAGCGAATGTCTTCGGTGGTCACGTATCCGTCGGCTCGCAGATTACGGTTCTCGGTTTTTACGGACCTTTTTGCGTTTGAGTGTGTGCGAAAACTGTACGGGTACAGTTCCACTTCCACCCAGTGTCCCTCCCCCCAATCCCCTATCTAACTCCTTGGTAGATGCTGTTGTACCTTCTGTTCTGCTGGCTTATAATAATCAATAACTACATTCATCTCCTGATTCTCCACTTAGTTAAGGGAAAGCCGGGGAAAACCCTCACATTGGTGCTGCAGTTTTCATTCCCTCTTTTCGCAGACACACACACACACATACACGAGGACAACACACACCCGTTCACTCACGCCAGTGAAGCCTTTCTACAGCCTAAAACGTCTCCATGTCCACAGTCCCTTCTTGTGTGTGTTGGGGTGTATGTACGGTGTATGGTGGTCGCTCACCCATACCACTGCACCGAAAACCGTGTGCCTCGCAGTAACACTACCGAAAAGGACGAACACACGGGTCGGTCGGGTTTCGTGAGTGCTTCGGGACGACTAACACCGCATTCCGGAGGCGAAGTACACACAGTACACAGACACACCATCTCAATCCCGATGACCCGATGTTGTGGTTTTCATCGTGATGCTCTGGAATCGGTCACGAGGTTTCCTTCCACCGATTCCCCTTCCGTTGTACCGCACACACACACACACACCCTCTAACGGGAGCCAATAAACTATAGCCACAGAGGGTGCACCAGTAGTGGTCCGCTTTAAATCTGGATCCTTTCCGGATTTCGCCAGAAGCACACCACTAGCAGGACTTCTTTATAAGACCCGGGTTTTTCTACCCAGTAGATACCCGGATTGTGTGCTGCCAGCCGACAGCCAGGTAACAAAACGCATCCGTATCTTCCCATTTCCCAACGGTGGGTCGGGAATGATACGAAAATTGAATGAAGATATAGAAATGAAAAACGTAAGCCTTCGTAAATCCTGATAATCGGACATCAAAAGGGATTAGACGATGTCTCGCAGCTGGTAAGTTAATGTTCTTCTGTAGAACTTCGCCGCACTACCTCCGGGGCGTACTCCGTAAGCTTTTCCGTTTTGTGTTCCTCCGACCGAGGATGGAGGCAACTCCATCGGTAAGTTCTTGCTCGAGTATCCGTTCCACCGAAAGCCGAAACACAACACGAATCTGAAGCGTAAGACATCAAATTAAAATTATCGATCAAAAGCAGAAAGCTGCCCCGAAGGACCAGTCCACCTTTTATTGGTTGTAACTGACATGCCCGAAAAGGTGCTTCTCGGTACCCGATGGAAGACAAAGTGGATGTTGCAAATTTGCATTTGCCTTAAACACAAAGCCCAACTTTTCGGTAGCAATGAGGTTTTATTCTTCATTCTTTTTCTCGTTTTTTTTTTTTGGGCGTCGTCGTTTTGGCCGAGATTACCAACCTATCCACCTTTCACGGCCCATGAATAATGGTGCGGGGCCTGGCCGGCGTTCGCTTTAACGTCAGTGTAAGAAACATTGCAAAAATATTCATACACTGGTGTGTTTCACTTTAAAGTGTGTTTAGCTTCCTTTTTTTTTTGTTTTGGTTATGTTCTGTTGTGTGTCTACTGTTTACAGCAATATCCACTTCACCATGTCTGCAGGGCACGCGCTGGAGGGCGATGAATATTCATCAAAATTTCATACTTCTATACCACACAGCGCCAACCACATACCGGGGCTCATTTTCGCACAAGAATGCCACCCGCTCATCAGCTGCACATTTCGGGGAGGGGGGGGGGAGGTTTTTGTTCGCCGTGCTAAAAACATTGCTTCACCCCGGCGCCGCCGAAATGCGAGATTATTCAAA
The DNA here is from genome assembly GCA_002091835.1 of Anopheles maculatus. NCBI lineage: Eukaryota > Metazoa > Arthropoda > Insecta > Diptera > Culicidae > Anopheles > Anopheles maculatus. Next base: position 31,551 of record KZ061576.1, on the reverse strand, counting down.
TCGACATTGCACATCGCCATTTTGCTTCGTTGGCTGAAGGAAAGAGAGAGGGAGCGATATCCTGAGCATCCTGCGGTGGCAGGGGTTTTCAGATGATTGCCCAAGAATAATAGCATTTTTAGGCAGTATCTCGGATGGTATCGCAATTCCTAAGCAAGGTTTCTCCACTCAAAACACCTGGCCGAAGCATGGACTGTGTGGGACATTTATAGTTCCTGTAAAAATTACATACGCCTCTGAGGCTTGGACGCTATCATAAGAAATTAGATTGGCCAAGCTCCAGTTGACTGATCAAGTCACGATAGATGTAACCGAATAACCTAGTCCGTAAAGTCTTTGTATAGAGCAGAGAAACAGAACAGATCATATGTCTAAGTTAAGATGAAGTGTTTGCGTTGATGAGTCCATCAGAATGGTCGGGATATTGGATTGATACACAACGTTGTTCAACTGAGAAATGAATCAAGGATGTTAAAAACCGAACGACGCAACCCTCAAAAAGCTCTGCGAATCTAAGCCTCTTCAAACATGAAATTTTCTCTCATTGGCCTCAAAGTCTGCACCTCTTGTGAAACCATCCCAAAAAACCCCTGTAGGTCTTTGCAAAGCAGAAAACCTAACTAAACACACAACATCATTCCACAGCATCAGTGTGCAAGTTCTTCTGGCCCTGGTGTAATGCGCTGATGTGTCTAAAAAGGCCTCACCAGTGAGGCCCAGTAGTGTTAGCATGTACAGATTAGAGCACTGGCCGAAACACGAACGAACTTGCGGTACTGCGGCAAAACACAGGACACAGGACCTGCCGAAGGAACGCGCTGACGGGGACGGCTGGGTTGGTAAGCAAAACTTCCCGACCGTTTGCTAAAACCACTTTATGAAAACTACCGAACTAAAGTCCAGTCTGTGCCAGTGTGCCCGCCTACCGGAACCCGGAAGCACCATCGGCGAGAGGTTACGCCTGCTGCTCCTGCTTTCTGCTCCTACCCTGGTGGAAAGTCGTTTCAGCCAGTTAATTGTGGTAACGTTTCTTCGTTACCGGCGGTGGCGTGTGTATGAGTGATAGAAAAAGAGATTTTGAGCGAGAGAGATAGAGAGTCAGAGCAAGGGAAAAAGTTTTCCGCGAGATTCTCCAATCCGATTGTCCGATGTGCAAAAACGGTCTGGACTGGAAGGTTAATCCTCGTTTGGCTTGATTGGCATCATTATGAAGTTTTGGAGGATGTGGCAGTAAGTGTAGGAACGGGAGCGAGAGTTATTAGACTTCGGTCAGAATTGACAATCGAAATCGAGCGCCAGTGGAGCACCGATAGCGCAGTGCAAAAAGCGAACGAAATGCTAAAATAATTTGCTTTCCCTCCGGTCGGTTGGTCGGTGGTTTTAGCCTAACTTTTATATCGTTTCCCATTTTCATTTGTGACTCTCGCGAGAGTTTCATCGTTCCATTAGATGCACTGGTTTGGCTGTCGAAAAACCCCCGGAATCGAACTTTTAGCCCTTATTTACATAACCCGGCCGGTTCTTTTTTTTTCTACTCTCCCAAGCGGTGGTTCAAATTGTCGGGAATGATTAATGTTCATGAGCGTGTGTCCCCTTAAACCGTTGTCGCTTCTCTTCTCGTTTTCTACGTTAAGTATGTGTGTGTTTCTTTTTTTGTTTTAATTTACGTTTTTCCACAAAAAATGAAATTCATCAATCAAGTTTCCTTTTTTCGCGTGACTGTTTCTTAATTTCTACTCAATTGCAAAACCGAAAAATTCCGATCGCACTGTTCGCAACACAGTTCAAAGCAAGGCGCTCCTAATCCCATCCTTGCGTATCCTTGGGATACGCCGGATAAGATCAATTTATTTCGCAACTTCACAATCATGCTTCGCGCAATGTTTCTTTGCCACTAACCAACTGTTATTTTTTGCTGCTAAAAAATCGCACAATCAATTGTGAACAAAACATCGCTTCCGGTAGCTGGGGGGGGGGGGGTTTCTTTTTTCTCCCCCCCCCCCCCAGAAATGGAAATGAAAAAACTTTCTAAATTAGTTGCAACGGACAAACGCTGTGTGCGCGTTATTTTCCGCCATTTTTTGTCCGTTCGCTTTCTTGTTTAAACTACACTATACGATAGTCTCACCGTTTTAGCGTGGTCTGGTTTCTTGCCGGCGGGACCACTGTTTCGTGGAAGGTAATACAAAGAATGAGCGCAAAATAAATGAACTGAACGGAATTGTTTTTGAAATATCGTTCAACTTGAATGGTTCGCGTACGATCGATGGTGTTTCATAGTTGATTGGGTGTGCGGGAAAGTGCGTAGTGGATTTTAGGTTTTAAATGACAGTAAAGTAAGCTATAAAAAGAATTGCTAAGAATTTCTATTCTTAAGATTATTCTGTCCAAGGCTTATTTACAACACAAAGTCTGCGTGTGAGTTGGTCCACGTCTACGAGGAAATTGGTTCCTTGATATTAGTGTACTTATGTATCTAATGCAAATTTTAGATATCCTTAATTGAGACAGACTAAATAAGTACTATATACTTATAAAACGTACGGGCTTTTTGATGACCAATTTCACTTATATTCACCACGACTGTACTAGACATTGTCTGAAAAAAATCCTATCACCTGTGAAGTCTTATTGATGTTAATGCGATACTTCAAACGTCCAGACACATTCTGTTCCTCATTTGTTACAGGTCAATCTGAATCAAGCTTGCGAGGCGCTTCTCGATAGATGGGGATCTTAGTTAAGAAATACATTTGTATGTAAAACATAACAGCATATTCTGAAAGAAACTGTAAGCTTTTCGGGGGCCCGTAGATAAATTTTTAACAGCGAATTTTGCCAGTAGGCGGAGCGTTAAATGATGAGACTTCAATATCATCTTAATGTATCTGGCATCTGGCAGACAAAGCCTCTTTAAACCTTGATTATGGTGTACATCTCTTAGACATCATTGGTTTGAGGCTCTCCTATGTAGCAGCAGCTTACCAAAGGATCGAGCATGCGGCACTCAACCTCGGGTTGGAGATTAACGAGGCAAAAACCAAAATGATGGTGGCACCAGCAGCGGCCCTGCTAACAAACACTGATTTACGCAGGGGTGATGTACAGATAGGTGATCGCACCTTCGAATTCGTCCAAAACTTCACCTATCTGGGGTCAAAAGTCAGCACCGATAACAACATAGAAGTTGAATTGCGCGCAAGGGTGCTGGCTGCCAACCGGTCATACTACAGCCTCAGGAAACTTCTCCACTCAAAACACCTGTCGCGACGGACGAAGCTGGGACTGTACAAAACCTTTATAGTCCCAGTACTCACATACGCCTCTGAGACATGGACTCTGTCCAAAACTGACGAAACCCTCTTAGCCGCGTTCGAGAGGAAGATGCTCAGAAGGATGTTTGGCACAGTATGTTTGGAAGGACAATGGAGGATCCGCTACAATGACGAGCTCTACGAGCTATACGGTGAACTAACCATCGTGCAGTTAATTAGGCTCGCCAGGCTCCGGTAGGCTGGTCATGTCATGAGAATGGCACCGGACGACCCAGCCTGTAAAGTCCTTTTAGGCCGTCCACATGGACAGAGGAGGCGTGGTAGGCTAGTAAGATGTACATCTCTATTCCTTGCAATGTATACATTGCATTAAATACTATCTCTTGACATTTTTATAAAACAAATTACTATACAGGATCCCAATTAGTAGGTAGCCTACAAACAAAAAATTTTGCTCACAATTATTCTTAGGTTATAACAGAATATTAGCTAAATAAGGCATATTTGTTGGAGGAACTGTGTACTATAAGTCCCTAATAATTACATTTACCCGGTGGTGGCCCGGTGGTATATACGATAGCGGCGCCGGTCCTCGCACGACAGGACCGGGGTTCGAATCCCGGCGGACCGCCTCCCCGTAAGCAGGACTGACTTATCTAGCTACGGGTATAACTAAGTCACAGAGAACTAGCAGTAGCTAGCAGGCCAAAACCTACAGAGGTTGTAGTGCCAGAGAAGAAGAAGAAGAATTACATTTACTAATCTAATAATATTCTTAGAATAGTCGCTTCCTGAACTTCAACCCCAGAACAAATCGAGCCGAGCGAAAGTCATTGCGAGTAATTTAAAAACTAAAGGCACAATGGAGTGTAAATAGCACCAAAACTTGCTTATACTCCCAACCGGTTAACCAAGTATCGAAATTTTCTAAATCCACATCCAATAACCAATTCCAAAACGGGCCTGTCCCGCCCGGCTGGTTCGCGGTATTTATTTATAAATAATAAATAATATTATTTGCCTATTGTTCCTCCCAACATGCGCGTCCCACCATCCAACAAGTAGTAGTAGCGGTACATCGATTGGGCACAAAAACCTTCTTCGCACAAACTTTCTTCTAAACTGGGGTGGGCGGGAGCAGAAAGCAAAAAGAATCAGAAATTGCGGGCAAACGGCAAACCAAAAATTCGCTATCGCGCACTCGTCCTCGGGCAAACAATTTGCGACTTGCTCTTCTTGTTCGGTTCGCCATTTGCAAAAGCAAAAAAAGCGACGGCAAACCATTCAAATGACCACCGTCATCATCGGGTGCTGGTCGAGCCATACCGTGACCCTGCCACGCTCGCACGTGTTCGTGTGTGTGTGTACGTTGCGGTATGTTTAAGCTAAAAAGCAAAAGAACGGAACGCACCAAACGCGCAAAACGACAAAAGCTTAATCAAAAGTTCACCAAGCAGCACTGGAGCAAACGCTCGAACTCGAACCCGATATGGCGCACGGTGTTCCAAAGCGAAGAAACAAGGGTAAAGGTGTTTGCCTGTGTAGGGTAGCTGTGCCACGGCCAGGGAGGGTTGGTAAAACGGGATTCTAAAACTGTACCGTATCAGCGTTTTGTTGCTGCTGAATGTTTCCCGTGTTTGTCGGTTGTTTGGATGACGGTGCTGCAGAACTTCTTGCTCGTCATTGCGTGCTTTTCCGATGTTTCACCTCGTTCCGGAAATGTTCGCAAGCTCGCCAACATACACACACACACACACACCCCATCCATTCCCTCATTTAGTTTTCAACCCTCGTTTGAATGTTTTATTCTGACTGTTCCGTGCCCGGTTTCTCCGTTACCACCGATGCGCCCAACTCGCCCCCGGACGGCGAAGGGAGAATGGGTTTCCACTGTCTTACTACACGTATCTGCCCGCTCTTACTGCTTTACGATAGTTTTCGCCTTAAAGACGTTTGGGGATATATACAAAAGCACTCCTGCTTTTATATCCATTCCGTGTCCTTTTCCCATTCCCGGTTCTCCCACCGAGTGACAAGAATTGATTGGTTTGCGGGCAAACCTGGTACGAAACCGAAACCGTACCCACTTTTCCATTTTCACTTCAAAAACGGGCCCGCACCGCTAGCTTCTGATTTGTGAAGTCGTACCCTGGCGAATCATCCTCAACTTCCTTTCCGAAGGGAAAACTATTTCAAACAGTTGTCTTCGGTAAAAGGCTCACTCGCTCGCTCGTTCGCTCGCTATCAACAGCGAAACATCAGACGTCGAAGAACATCAGAAAACTTACTCCTTTCAATAGGGAATTCGTACGTGAATGTGTGTGTTCGCAAGTGCCACAAACGCTTCTGCGAATCGTTTGTTCTTGTAACGCGTGCAGGGGCATCCACCGTGCGCCTCGATCGACATCATTACCCAGAGCATAATGTCCTCAAAGAAAAGGGTTTTCGAAACGGGGGCCAAAAAATAGAATCTTATGTGTATGTGCCACCCATCAGCATACCGAAGCCACGAGTCAATGGACGTAGTAAATGCGCACTCGTGAATATGTGTCTGCCTGTGCTCTTGCTCTCGTGTGTGTGTGTGTGTGTGTGTGTTGCAAACCGAAGGATATTGAGCCATTGTGTATCGCGCGAACGGCGAACGTTAAAGTATCTTCTTCTTTTCGAGTACATCGAGAGCAAAAAAGACCGAACAGATTAAGGAAAGTGGTTATATTTTCCACCACACACATGTGAAGGCGCACACACGGACACCGACGGAACCTTTGGAACCGGTCCAGGGGAAAGTGAAAATGCTTTTCGCTCTTGACCCTAGCCGAATGTCTTTTTCGTACCGTATTTGCCAAAAAGAAAACATACTCGGTATGCCCGAATGGCAATTCGATTTCAGACGTTTCCTTCTGCACCGCCACATCGCGCCAACGGTGCCCGTTGAGGTAATGAGCTTTTTTTTCTTGCCCATAATCCTCGAAACCGGCCAGCAGATGAGCACTCGAAAGGAGCGTATAAATAATGTTCCCTAAACTCCTAATTTCCGGCCATCTTTTCTCGAGCGTGTGCTATAGATGCTGCTTCTTGTGTCCTAAAGGTAGAGCAGAGTATGTTATAAAGACAAGATTTCATAGTTCTCGCTGTTGCGAATACTTACGCTGCAAAAGCAGATCGCCATCCCAAGGGGTCATCGTGTCGACGATGACGTTGCAATCGGGGCCTTTGATCAGGGTGCAGGTGCAGTTGGCCAGCATCGGTGCGTCGGCCGTCGGGATCGTCTCCTCGTACTTCGAGTAGCCCTCGCTTAAGATGATGATTTCGTTCATCGTTTGCAAGGTCGATTTTGCGGTAACTTGGTGAGGGCAACCGAAAAGTTGATTATTTTCTACTGGCTGTTCCCGCACACCACAGTCCGCCGGGTAGGTGATGCACCACGAAGAGAACGACGTGTGATAAACCGAACCGAACGATACGAATTACGAAACGCACAACGCAAAACGAACTAAACGTATCCTTTGCTTGTTTTGTTTTCATCGTTAACCTCCCCCGAATTCTGGAGGTTTCCGAGGAGTTCCCTGGAGCATTGTTACACCCCCAGAAAGAAATCAAGGGGTTCGAGATGTCCCCGATGTTTTCAAGAGGATGACCACGGCAGGAGCGAAACGAACCAACGGACCAAAACCAAACAATGGCCAAATACCGGACGACGCTAGTGACGACGCGTAGTACGCGTAGCTTTTGTTTTCGGGCGCCAGATATCACCTTCCCAGTGCCATGTTCTGCGGCGAAGTTGCAGTTGATGTTTGAAAAGAATTCGGCCGGCTTCCTCTTTCCACGGTTTCTTTCTACTCACAAATCACTTCCAAGCACAAAATACACAAAACGCACTACACTTGCCCTTCCACAATTGCGAACGCGGAAAGCGATTTCCGTTCCAGCTGTTTTGCGCTTTTCGGAGGGATGGGGGGAGGTTTTTCTCCCTTTCTCTCCAGATTTTCTTTCATCCTTTTTCCCATTCTTCTTTTCTTCATCTTGTGGCGTTATCTTTTGCGCACGCAAAAACACTCACGCCCCGTGTACACACATCAAAAATACGGCCGATCCACACACCGAACGGAAACACAGATACACGCGCGCGCGGTAGCCACACAGACACACACACACATCATACCCGTTCAGGTTTTCGGTGCGGTGCGATTTTCCTGTACCGCATTGTGGGGGGGGGGCGATGAGTAGAGGTGAGTTTTTCTGCACACCACCTTCTGCCGAACACTGACACCAAAAGCTTGCACTGTGTACCGTGGGAAAATCGTGCGGGGTCAACGGGCCGCTGCTGCTGCGGCAACAACAACAACATGCGTTTCACACTCACACACACACACGCGCCACTTTCCGACACCTTCTTCCGCGTGTCACAGACCGAAGGGAAGATTTTTGCTAATGGCCGGTCACGCACATAAACACACGCTTGCACGCGGTTCCACACACACGGCCCGCGGCCTGACTGTGGGGACACACATTTTCTTGCCACTTTTTTTTTGTAATCTCCAAACGCACCAAAACAACAACCGTTTTCTGTACCGTTCGGGAGGATTTTTTCATACGTGGCACGGGCTGGGGAAAAGGCGTACAGAGAAGGGCGAGCTACGCGTACTACGGGTCGTCCGAAACGTCGTCCGTTATCCGGCCACGGTTGGGCTGGCACGGTCTCGTTTGCGTTCCTGTTCCGCTCCTGCCGAGTGATCAACCTTGACTGGAAAATGGAAAACGGTGAAAATTGTGTGCGCGCCCTTGCCCACACCGGGGAGTCGGCGGCCTGCAGTTCGGCGAAAATTTTCGCCCCATCGTTCGCCACCCGCGCGCATGGTGGCGGTGTATAAGGAAAATCGGTCATCGAGCATCGGTTGTGTCGTCGGCTTATCATCGTCGTTCGCCCGCATCGTCAGTCGCTCACCGTGCGGCGCACCAACACGGCACGGTCACTCACTGCTGAGTTTCTCGGTTTCGTCGGCGCCGTGTGCTATTGCGGTGTGTTCGCACTCAGCTTACCTTCGGACGTTGACGATGCGATGTTATTGTGAGCTTTCCCGGCAACGGTTTTGTGATGTTTAACGGCAGCTCTAAAATGAGAAAAAGAAAAATTACAAATTAGCAATATGTAAAGCAATTTTTAAATCTAATTGATTGTTCTTTTTGCGACTAATCGAAATGGTTAACATACTAAAACATACTTAAAAGAGTTACATTATATTGGGAAGTATTTTTGGGATGAAGCAATGTTTTTCTACAACTCATTGAAAAGCTCTTTTTTCTCTATTCTTTTGCGTTTTCATTGCGTTGCAGGCAATGAATAGAGTAAAAAATACCTAATTTATTTTATTTAATACTAAATGAAAAGATCTTAATCCGAACATTTGAATTGTCGGTGAATTCAAATAGTTATGCTCAACGACGATGAATTTGAAATTCACACAGCTGCGCACACCATCCCCATGCTTGACGTCACAATAGCAACTTGGTAAAGCTCTCGGCAATGTGAGAGAGTGAGCACACTAACACACGAATCAACAACACTAAATATGGGTGGTGACTTCAAGGGGGGAGGCGTATTGTACGCAATAAAGCTCATGCTTACTAGCTTGTGTTGTGTGCAAGTTTGTGGAATTCGCTCACAGGGCGGCAAGTACCGTCATGAAACAATTTAACACATTTTGAACGATTCACGGGTCTGACTTGAGAATTTACTTAATAAATTTGCTCATCTTTGTAAACTTACTATTGTACCATTTCAAAACGCTATCCCAGCTGTTATTGAACCAAGCCTTTGCCTCGTTGAATTCGTTTAGACAATCCCAATCTCTTAAAACCAGAGAACTAAGAGAACTTCAGCGTAGTAAAGACCGGAGGTTCCGATTTATATGAACACTCTGAAAATATTCTTACTGACTAATTTATACTATAAAACTGTTGACATATCCACAGTCAGTAACATTTTTCCGACCGATTGGTACGTCATCTACATTAGCTGACCCAGGAACTCTGTAAATTCCTTAATATAAAACTTAAATCTATTACTTTTTCAAAACTAATAAATAACATGAGTAACTTTACATTAACCTATCTACGGACAGGCCGTTCCTTAAGAATGATGACACAAATTATCTGTCTTGATATAAGTTTTGACCCTTTGTTGCACATCAATTAAAAACTAGAAACGATTTTGTACTTCTAATTATCTACCACACAATATCAATGTCAAGTAGAAAAAACTCGGCTCAACCACTCATTGTAAATAAATCACTTACATGTGAAATTGCCAAGCAATCCCGAAACCCCCGGTATACCGTGTACAAATTCCCACGTAAAACCGCGTCGCCGTCTATTGGTCTAGTCCTTCAATGCTTCTCCTTTTTTTTCGGGGGACCGTCCCTCGTTCAGAGCACGTTTGAAGTTCAACGACAAAAACCAACAAACCCACTCGATTACAACATATAGCCCCCAGCATGTGCCAAGGGTGAGTGTTTACATCGTGCCCTTGTCCCATCAGGTTCAACGCGACGATTGAATATCAATTGAAAGACGCAAGCCACACACACACGCACGCACACGCACAGGTGGTTATTACTGGTACTAAATTCCACTTCAAATCGATCATGTCATGCCGGTCATGGGGACGCTATCTGAAGACGCACCAAAGCAGAATAAACTTTTAATTATAATTTCGCTCCGTTGCACCCGTTGCCGCTTTCCTTCGCAAATCGGTCAACAACACGCGCGGTGATGTATCCTCTCTAGCTGCAGGTGCATTTTTGGGATCATGGCCATAAGGTGGTGCACGATTATGCCGCCAGCAGCTTTTTTTTTCTTCTCTCTCGTATTATGTGCGTGGAGATGAGGCTCGATTATGGATACAGGGGTCCAGCGGTTCACCGGTAATGTGTCAAGCGAACGACAACCAGCCCGTGAGTACGTTTACCCCCTACGCAATGGGGTCCTCTCTTCGAGTACGCAATCGGGCCCTAAACACGTTGGCAACAGCTGTGCCAATGCCGCATAGAATTAACGTACTGTGAAGGCACGCTTGGCACTGTGTGTGATGTGCAGCAAAGCGATTGCGCTTTCGCAATCGATCGATGCCTCTCCAAAGTGTCCGATTCCGACTGCGAATCGGCTGCTAAAGCCCGCCAGGGCCCAGCAAAACGACGACGCCTGGTTCATCGCAGGGCTTCATCGCGCAATCTAAGCTCACCGAAGCTATTTCCTGTACGCATTGCGGCAGGCTTCCCTCTCGGGTTTGGTACGCTGTGTGGCACGCTCGACACGCTCACGTGGTGCTCACGCGCCATGATTATGGTGGTGCTCGAAGTGGACAGAACCTTAAGCGGTGCTGCCAGCGCCAGCGCATCAAACTCATACCAACGACACCCCGTTGCATTATTGCACAACCCTTTTAAGGGTTGGATCAAGCAAATCGCTTGCACATTGACATGATCCAACCAGAGTTCCAGCGTCAGCAGAAGCATTCGAATTCACGTAGCTTATGTAGAGATCCTGAAAAAAAAATGAAGATGAACTATTAAGTAACCGGAAATCCTATGTGTAACAGCCGATAAAAGATCACTCACGTATTCACACCGGACCGGTAGTGGTTGTCGTCGTCGTCAACAAATCTTCGTAATCGGATGCGATCATCACAATACCCGCGTCGTCTGGAAGTCGTCTCGGGCGCCAAAATATCGGCGAAATTTCTTCCTTCGAAAGTTGACCAGTCCAGTAAAAGTCGACCGAGATACGGACCGAGAAAGAAGCACAGAAGCAACCAACCCCACGGGAGAGGTTAGGCTAGCGGTTGCGATAATCCATACATTGCCAACAGTGTGAAGGAAGCAGAAAGAAAAAAAAACGGCGTCATCGTCGTGAGAGTGATAATGAACACTCTCCTCCTCTATCTTCCCATCGTCAACCAGACAACAACAACTGCCGGCACCGGATTCATCAGCAGCAGCAGCAGCAGCAGTGGTATGGCAAGGTGCTGTCACCTGTTACATAAATGTTGATCACTTTCATTTTGCATTTTTTGTTCCCCCGTCTGCCCCGTTTTTTCTTCTTCTTCGGCGGCGGCGGTGACGGCTTGTGGTTCGGTGTCTCTCCCCCTGGGAAGAAAGCGGGCGCCACGATAGGTGAAGGGCGAAGCACTGTTTCCCTTCTGGTTTTGGTTATGTTCACTCAGTCAGTAGGTTTGTCTGTCGATTCCATCACCTTGCCCGATACGAGCGGTCGCTTAGACTGTTAGCTTCAGTGACTGAAGGCTGAAGATTGAATGTCTGCTGATCCGGTGAGAGAATTGAAGCGCTTTTTTGTAATTAAATTTTATAGTTTGAAAACAAAGTTGATTGTCTTCGCTAGATCTAGATGAGCTTCACAAAATTATGGCTTTATATTTAAGATTTTAAGAACACTGTGCCTAGGGGGATATGCAGAAAATCATAATATACTATGTAAAGTTAGTCCCACCAATTAAATATTATGTATGACGATTCGAAACATCCTGAGGTTACTGAAGATTACGGCAGATAAGTCACTATCAAATAAACTCAATCAACTTTGTAATTATAAGACACTTCACGGGTTGATGTTCACGAGGCCTTACCTATTTCACGATCACGATCAATACCCATGGGATATTTAGTGAAGATCTAAGCAAGGAATAACCTCAGTTTCTTCTATTTCTAGATCTTCTAACTATGTTCCATTTTCTTCTTCTCTTCAATTTTCTCTTTGTTTTCTTTTTCTAGAACTTCTTTTTCAATTTCTTTTACTTTTTGTTGTTTTCTTTTGTTATTATCTACTCTCTTTTCTTGCTTATGTTAGACTTATTCTCCTTCTTTCCATTGGTTTTTTTTGCTTCTTCATCTTTCCAGCCTTGTTCTTCTTTTTTCGTTTTCTTCTTCTCTTCTTCGTCTTAAATCTACCAGTTTGTCCAGAGTCCTGATAATCGAAACCTACAACCAGGTGATAAATCGAAATAAAATAAACAGATTTGCTAACAAGGAACATATACAATTCACTGCTCCGTTACACAATTCACCATGATGACAGCTTTATTGATCCTTCCATAAATCGTTCCTGCAACCTTGAAGCCTTGCTTGTTACAAAACCGTACCGTACATTAACGCTGAATACATTAGCAAAACACCATTTACCGACGCCGTACCGACGCGCATCCTTCAACCACCCAATAATGCACGTGCTAAAGTGCTAAAGTAAACCATTCGCGCAATCACAACCGATCCTCCTCGCGATCGAGGAACGTGCTAAAACGTTTGACATCTTTTTGTGCTGTACATCTAAATTATTGCAACTCACCGAGATCGGGTCTGGCCCCGGAAAGGAAATTCGGAAGCAAAGCCATCCATCGAGAAAGTAGCGAATGCAACGGCAACAACTTTGCACGCTCTTCCTAATGCGCGCGTTAATGGGCAGTGTAAACGCTTTTTCTGGCGTCATCGCTGGAACAGCTGAAGATGGAACAGCTCGAATACCTGTGGCGGGCATCATCGAGTATGCCGTAAAACGACATGAAGCGCCATCTTCGCCCTGCTCGTTATTACCCGGTTAGGCGCAAAACAAATCTTGTCCTGTCCGGGTGTGTGAGTGCATTGTTGCACCATCGATTACGGGTTAGTAGTGATGGCGATAATGTTGGTAGTGGTACTTATAGCTGGCCCTAACAACTTGCCCGTGCAACAACCACTTCACAGTGCCGGCTTCATTAGGCTTTCCGGTGGGGAGAAATTAGACCAGACGCGCATGTGCTAACCTCGGCATACGCATTACCGATGTTGTGTGATTACGGCTCCAAGGAGTGGACGGCCAGCTTTACTGATACAATTTTCAAGCGCTCCAAAAAATTATGTCAAATAAACAAACCCAAAAAAAGTGCTCCAAAAATCACCATCACTGGTGAGTGGAAAGGTGAAATACAATCTCAACTATTTCTTCCCGACGTTCGGGCGCAAGGTTTGGCCTCTCCCGCAAGAAAGAAAGGACCTGTGGCGAAAGGTTGTGACCGGGCGTCCCGATACACATGTACACCTAGCTCCAGAAATCACAAACTTACCTAAAAAACATACACACACAGACAGACACACATCCAGCCATCCCCGAAAAACAGCTCTCAGGTGCCCTCACTATTACGCAATTACGTGCCACTCGCGCGCTGATTATGACATTTCTAAATCACATAACCTCATCACCTTCCGCTCGATTGAAGGAACGCCTCGGGAATAAGAGTGGCTAACCCCGTGCCCCAACAACAGAAAGCCCTCCTCCTCCTCTACCCTCCAAGAGGCAGGACCACTCGTTTCCTACGCTTCATCTCTCTTGTCAAGGTGCCATCTAGCGCCGCTTAACCGCCGATCGTTAAGCATGAAGATAAAGTTCAGCAGCAGCAGCAGCAATAACAACAGAAGAAGCCAGAAGGACGGCCAGAAACTGCTGGCAACACTGGCCCCTTACTGCTTGCTGCCAGATGCCAGGAAAACCTTCCTAAAAACAAAAACCCGGCCCGCTCTCTACCCAGTGTGTGCCTTCACACTGGGAAAAGTGTGAGCAGAGAGCGAAGAGTACCGTACCATCAAAAGCAATTACTTGCAGCAGTTGTTAATCTGCTTCTTTTTCGCATTCGTACCGAAGGAGGGCCAAGATTGTTTTGCCTATGTACGGGTGGTGTGTGCTGCCCCCCAAACGGTGAACGAAGCATTTTTACTCTTTGCTGCTGTGGTCAACTACCGATGCTAAAACACTAGTGACACAGAAAAGCCGTAGAAACGAGAAACGTGTGGTTATGCGCCTGATCGAGCATACGAGTGCACCCGGGACCGGGCTGCATATGACGAAAGAGGCTACTGCTGCTGCTGCTGCTGGCTAATAGTGTGAAACGGTGGAGCGTCATGCCTATGCTTTGTTTATGTTTAAAGTTCTCTTCACGCTCCGAGGTCCCCATTTCGTCCGAACATTTCCGTTGGTTAAATGGTTTTTGGATTTGGTGATTTTACACCCTTCACGATGGTTGACAACGTTTATGGTTTGAATAGTTTTCGCTTCTTTAGTTTTATCTTCTTCGAGTTGTTAATATTTTTATCCGAGTTAGTTTGCGCCTGCTATTGATATGTAATCTATTTCTTTTACCTGATTTTCTTCACACTTACTTAAATTATATCAAAATTACGGTTTTGAGTACCTTTATAAGCCTTATTTGTTTAATTTTACAGTACGGAAACGAAAACAACTTAAAATGACACTTTTTCACTTGTCTAAAATCTATCATTGTATAGTACAATTTTTAAGCCTTTTTAAAGTCCTATCTTGATTCAAGATTTTAAATATTTAAGATTCAGTTGCTTCCATTTTATAAGTAATTTAATTTTTTTTAATTTTATTATTGTTTTCTGTATTAAAATGTTTTTTTTTCTCCTGATTTTCAATCTATAACATTACTTTTCACAGGGTTTTAAGGGATTTTTTTCATTTCACAAGTTTTTTTTTACATTTTCATAAAAGATTAGTAGTGTCAGTTATATTTTGCATGATCTTTATACTCTTTATTTAGTCAAATTCAAATCAATATTCATGTCTCACCCTGTACAGAACAGCCTGGCCGTATTCCTTAATAATCATGGCTTAATAATCATTATGGCTTTTACATTAAGTACTCACCCAATTTTAAAACTTTATTCCTCTGGCTGATGATAAATACTTTTGTAGTTTATTAACTTTATTCACAACAAAACTGAATGATTATACTCTACATCTGATTAGGAAAAAAAAATTCGTTTGTTGTTTGTTGTGACCGACATGAATCAAAGGATTTTAGGTCAAAGAATGATTTTAGTATGTAATAAATTAGGCAAAATGACTTCCAAATTTAAAAAAACAATCACATACAAAATATAATTTACGAAAAAAAGGCATAAAAATAGACAATAATAAGGAAAAAATAAAATTGTAATTGAAAACATACAGAATCTAGAGCTCTTCTGTTAAATCATAATTGAAGAACAGAGTACAAAACGCAATTGAAATAAAAACCATCATCCAAACCATTTACACCACCTTGAACAATTCCCAAATCAGTCCCGATTCCACATTCAAATCATTGTGAACAGACGAACTGAAGCAACCATTTCGATCGTTTCTTTCCCATAGCATTACCCGGACCGGACCCGATATTTTTACATCCGTCAAAACTGCTCCTCTTCCTGGTGACTAATCACGCTTTAGCTAATTTGTTGGAAGATCTCCTCCACTAATTGGCAAATCATCGACGGGAAGAAATGTGTACTTTCCACAAACCCGGCGAAAAACATTGTCATGAGAAGCGAATTATCGTTTTCACGTTCGAGATAGTGTACATTTTGTAGAAAGAAAATACTAAATTGCATAACGTTCCACCGGTTGGTTGGTTTGCTCACGCCATTCGCGGGGAACGATTGTTCGCCTTTTATAAATTAACACAAGGAAGAAGAAATCAATCGTAAAACGCCACATTCGAAAACATAATTGATGGTGCGGACGAAATTATGAAACATTTATGATAATTCACGTTCGCCGGGTTTAGATTAATGGATATGAAATTTATCCTCGGTCACGTGCCACCACCATCGGCGACCCCTGGCGATGAAAATTAATCGATACAGATTTGCCTGCCGGAGGTAAATTTAAACCCTAACCGAGCGCAACGATCGCCGATCTAGGGATCCGTGAATCTGCAACTGAATCTACATTTCGTTGCGCATGCTTAGCTCGGCGGTTGGAAATGGTTAGACATAAATCTGTTTGTTTTTTTGTAACTTCAATATGATAAAGTGAGCCGATCAAGTGGTGAAGGTCGCGCACGCTTCTAACCGGAATTAGCCAGTATCTTATCGTGCATAATTTCGGTCAATGGAAAATTCTTTTACTCTTTAGCATTTACCACTGCCAAATCATGCTTGGCGAGAGCGGGAGCTTTGGTCAGCTGATGCAGCACTTATGTCTTCCAACTAATAAACGACTACGGCTGGAAACTTGGCCCCTGGTTTCGAAGAAGAGGAACGAAACGAAGAGGACTTGCCCAGGGACATGGGATTGAAGAGAAACTACCAGAAGACCTTGGTGGGCGCCACCATCCAAAACAGCCAACGCATAAACTCCTTCATCGAGGTCAAGTTTGACGACGATGATACGGTGGCCGTTGCATTCCATCCCGCCGAGTCTTTCACATGCCATCTTCCTCACGTCCATCTGCACAAACTAACAGCTACAAAATCAGCACACAATGTCCGTTAGGTAGGTAGGAAGGTGTGCGGTTGGTGTGTGTGTGTGTTGGTGAAGTGGCTAAGATGCGCCAGCCCCGAAACCGAAGCTTTCGGCACGACAAAACCCACGACGAACTTGGACGGCCTTCCACAGTCCACAGTCCGGATTCCTCAACGAACCCCATCATCATCAGCATCGCTTTGTCCCTGCGTTAATGTGGCCGTTGCGCAACGGCAGCTTAATTATTAATTTTGTGCACACCCGCACACGCACGCCAAGCATCAGCAACAGGTGGGCCCGTCCCTCTAGTGGGACAGGTTTGTTGCGTTAAACGTTGGTTCCGGCTGGCTTCTTTACACCGTAAAGGATACGCTACTTCGCAAATGTTCGCTTTCCTCTATTAGCGATCACACTTTACAACCGGCTAGGGCTGATAAAATGTAAACAGAGAAGACTTTGTTGCTGGAACCAAATCGTTTTAGCAACAAAATCTGCTATTCAAATAGAATTTTAGAATATTAAAATATGAATTCTAATCGTTTGGAATTCTGGTGCTAAATAGATGATGGGCTTACCGATGCTTCTTCAAGCGCACGACGACGGTATCGCACAGTTCATGGTCACACTGCCGGCTACACATACTATTGATTCACAGCACACAGCAATTTCACAACTTGAGATAACTCTCCCAGCAAACAAAACTCAGCACCCGAATGACAACCTTACGCCTTAAACAATATTACATTGTTCGGTTTGGTACTAACCAGCAAACAACCTTAAGCACAGGATTAAGCATCTACAATAAGCTATTAGTGAGTGGTGTGGAAAATTATTCCACCCGAACGTGCCATTTCATAAAGTTGGATCATGTTTTACTTTATCCAACGAAACCATGCGATCGCATAAATTCACTCACAATGAACGGGTTTCAATTCATGGGCACATTCTTAACCGTTGAAGCGCTTATAAAATAAAAATGTGTTTATATTTATTGCGATCCGGTTGTTTACTTTAGGGTTCTTCTTCTTTCTTGGCCTAACGACCTCTTAGGTCATGCCTGCCATTTCTGGCTTACTAGACTAATAGATACCGCATAGTTGGTTAGTCAATCCTCACTATGGGGGAACGGCCCAGATGAGACTTGAACCCCGGTCCTGCCGTGTGAAGACCGACGCCACTGTCGCATCTACCACCGGGCCGCCCCACTTTAGGGTTACTAAGTTTTATTTTAATTTCAAAATAGAAAAGAAATGGAAAATTCAACCAATGCGGATACTAAAATTGCTTTAAAACATGTCAAGCGTTAGGAACAAACGATAAATAAAATAAAAAACTAGCCAAAACACTCAAAACTACAGCACATTAACTCAAAAAACGATAAATCTGAGGTTCGTCGCTTGTTGTCTACAAGCGCAAATCTTTTGATATTATCGTTTTGTCACAAAGCTCTACAGTGCATCATTTATAGACGCTAAATGAGACCCTTTTTGCAGGTCTATTGATTGAACTTGTTAGGGAAGAATTAAGTAAACAACAGAAGAAATAATTTAAGTAAACAGCTAGAAAGATAAAAATAATCATGTACATGATAATATACGCATGTAAAGATTTCTATTATGTCGAACTTTTCAATCATATAATGGAATAATGCATTAAGCTAGAAGAAACATTCAACTAGGCTGTGGAACTTTGTAATCCACTGTGACATTTCTGCCGAACGTTTGGTTCAACTCAGTTAAACTGGCAGGTTGAAAAATATCTTAAAATAGTTTGTTTACTATATTAGACTACTCTACATTTGATCACAAAATTCTAAAGCCACTTAGCAAATTTACCCTCAGTGAATACAAGATTCCGGGCGGCCCGGTGGTAGATGCGACAGCGGCGCCGGTCTTCGCACGGCAGGACCGGGGCTCAAGTCTCATCTGGGCCGTTCCCCCATAGTGAGGACTGAC
Organism: Anopheles maculatus; assembly: GCA_002091835.1. Classification (NCBI taxonomy): domain Eukaryota; kingdom Metazoa; phylum Arthropoda; class Insecta; order Diptera; family Culicidae; genus Anopheles; species Anopheles maculatus. The sequence goes on along the minus strand of KZ061576.1, from coordinate 13,031 downwards.
TATCCAACTATGAGGTAACAATAAGTCTAGTAAGCCAAAAATGGCAGCCAGGACCTTAAGAGGTCGTAAGGCCAAGAAAGAAGAAGAAGAAGAAGAAGAAAAAATCCACAAAGGGCATTTGAAATATTCCCCTGAATGATTTAAACGTTTCATTATTTGGATCGAAACACTGCACATTTAGCACAAAGTTCAAGAAAGAGCAGTGAATCTTTTATCGAGGCACTTCTTACGCACTTCCAGGTTGTTGTTAAATTTGTCGTTAAATACTTCCTTATATTCGTCAAGAGCGGTCCGACCATATTACTGTAGATAACTAATTTAAAAGAAGACAAAATAAATTCAGACAGAATGAAATAAAATATCTCAAATTACACCTAGAAACACTAGCGATGCGACAAAATCGAAGGTTCGTCGCTTGCTGCCAAATTGCGGAAATCCATCGATACTATCCCATTAACACAAGGCTCAAAGCTGGCGCAATGAATCATCAAGCTTCTAATACAACAAGAAAAAAGTTCTACTGGTATTCGGTTGGAAATGCCAACGGTCGTGTAACAAAAACCCCCCGATTTTTCAGCATGACGCCACCACCACCGCCGAGCGTCGTCACACCCACCGCCAAGCGTCGTCACACGGATGCGCAGCGGTTTTTTTTTTGTTTTGTTTTGATCAGCTTTGTTTGTTACTGGAATTCTTACCTATGCAAATGAAAATCAGTCGCACACACAGCCTTGGTTCAGCACACTGTTTGCTCACGAATCACACGTTCGGCCATCGTTCGATGGAGGTTCGAAACTGCAGCAGCCCGGACTTCGGGGAGCTCTCAACCAAACTTTCTCCACTCGGGTTTGCCGACGAAGATCGGGCGAAACCGTTCCGCACGAGAGATGGCGATCGTGCGATCTCGCGGATCTCGCGGATTTTTCAGCGCAACAACAAAAAAACAACACATTAAAACGAGCTTTAACCGTCTAAAACCAGTTCGCAAACACTGCCAGCTGCGGTGCACGAGAGAGAGAGAGAGCGTGTGAGCGTTGGGCTGTGCCTGCGAGAGTGCCGTTACGACTTTTGATTTCATAAAAGCACGATCAGCACCACGCACCGCAGACCAGTCGCTGAGCAGTCGTTGTGGAGTGAGCACGTGTTTGTCACCGTTTTTGGTTGTTTTTTACTCTGTTTTACTTTCTTACCAAGCACACAGAGCAGCACCTTAAAGTGAAGTGGTTGTGACACACGGCGGGAAAACGGTGTGCGAAGGGTTCGGTGGCAGATTAAGGGGTGGCAGTTTAAGCCGTGCTGCAGCAGTGTTCGAAATCGGTAATTGTAAGAAAATCGCGTGCTGCAAGATTTGTGATTTTTCATCCGAAAGTACACCTTTACGCGTGGTGAAGATTCGTTGCGTGAGCGTGAGTGTTAGCAGTCGGTAGTGTAAAGCAAGCAAGCAACTTCCTTCACCTCAGACACAACCGTTTCGCCATCTTTGTGCAAGTGAATTAAGTGCAAATGTTAGATGTTAGAGTTACCTGTCCTGTCCAGTCTCGTTAATGTTTCTCGTTTTTTTCCTCCAAATTTTTAGAGCCAAATTTTGTTAATCATATTGTGATAAGAGTGATTGTGATAGTGCTGCAACGTGTTGCCTTCAAAACTCGAACAAACCACTGGGCGTCCATTGCGTTTCAACTTACTGATCGTTTAAACTGTGAAGTGCACACCTTATGTTCAGTTTTGTATAAACCGTGTGTCCTTACAGCACAAACACACCCGTATCGGTGAACTAAGCGAAGATGAATCGAAGCAGCGCAACAGTTCGTCCAGCAAGGTTGGTTTTTTTGTTGTTGTTAAATATTATGTTTTCCATTGTCTGTGTCTGTGGCCAAGTGCGCGTGTGTCTGGCGTTTGAGCAGAAATTGAATTTTTAATAAGCACCAGCATAACTCATCCGTATTTTATTGCCATATTTACATTGACGCACTTTTGTTACGACTCGTTGGCGCCTTAATGTATGCAATGTGGGAGATAAATATTTTAAGCAGTTTTTTTACAACAACCAACGCTACGATTTGTGTTTTTTGAGGTAGTTTTAGATAGTTCCTCAACCTCAAGGTGTTGTAAAATGTGTTTTAAGTCCAAAGAACCCCATTGCCCACTCAGAACAGTTTCAGCAGCCAACTTGGCAGCCTTGTTTGCATTAATTTGCATGCTGCAATTTGCTACGAGATTTCAAACCGCAGATGAATTCGATGCCGCAATTAATAGTGCAAAAATAAAACATTCCAAAACAATACCAAAGCCGAGCGAGCTGCCTTCCGGGCCCAGTTCTTCGCTCGCCTTTTGTGACCGATTTTTGTTCTCACAGCCGCGGGACTTTGCAACTCTCCGGCGGTACTTGATTTATTATGCACTCCTCCAATTCCGGCCCAATTGCACAATATAATACGCCACCAAAAAATGTGAATTAAAAACACATTGTTTGCCTACTCCTGCCAGAGTGCGCAGCATTCCTAACTCCCTGCACTGAACCCTCAAGAGGTACGAAGGGCAAACGACAAGCACCCCCGAGCACGCACTTCCTTCTCGCGCTTACAAATTCAAAACCTTTAAATCATTGTTCCTCCATTGGTGGACCCCGTTTGGTAACGAGGTGCCGCTCGAGTCGCTCGTTTTTGGCTGCATAAAATCACGACTTCCTTCTCACAGACGTGCGTCGTCGTCGTCGTCGTTGCCGGTTCATCTCATCTCGCTTTCGTGATAGATAACTTTTCAGCATCGACAAGTTGCACACGGGGTGATGTTTACACACACACACCGTCCACCCGCAACCCCGGTGTGTCCCCAACGTCTTTTCCCAGCCTCGACGTCTTATGTCCAATGTGCCGCTCTCGGTTTTCTTCTTCAACTCCCGAGCTTCACTCCACTGTTGCGTAAGTCGCAAAGGCAATTTCATTGAGGTATCGTTGGACTTTTCCGCCTCGAAGTTTCTCCCTCGTTTGGTGATGCGTTCGCAATGTGTATGCTGTGTGGTACGCTGAAGCTAAAGCTTGAATTTGGCACCACAACGGTGATGGTGGTGAAAATGGTCATTCCGTTTCGTTTTTTTTTTGCCAGACACCCAAAACACCCACTAGTGTTGCCGAATTTTTTGGACAGCAGCCTACGGATGTTTATTTATGTTTTTAGTTACAATGCAATGGACCAACGTTTGGAACGAGAAATCGATGTGAATTACGCGTCGATACACAAACGGGAAATTTGTTTCCATTTCTTTTGCCTGCCACCGTTCAGGGTACAACAACCATTGATGTCAATTTACAATTCCTTGCCAACTTTCGGACAATTTCGCTTTTCATGGATTCATCAAAACAATCAAAACAATATAAAAATCGCCAGCGAAACAGCGCGCACAGCACAAGCAAGTAATAGAGGATGAAAACGCCTCAAAAACAAAGCCCACTGTTGTCCCGACTGTGACTTGACACCATCTTTTATGTGCGCAAACGATCGACAGTTCCGCATCAATTTATATGATTGTTTTGACCGGCTCATCAGCACCGAAAGAAACAGTTTTCCCTGAAGAACAATGTTATGTTCCCAACTGCGGCACAGTTTGTCGCCCTTTGGGGCAAAAACCTGTTATCCTGTTGCTAACTGTGCCAATGGACTGCTTCCTCTATTTCGCCTGTTTTCTGTTGTCTTCCTGAAATCCGACCCAACGAACCCTGATGGTGCCTGGCGGGCCTATTATCCAATTCTCGCTCACTATCTCTCTCGCTCTCGCGAGCAGGAAGATACAACCCACCGAAAACAACTCCGGTCGAGACCGGTCGACCAACCGAAAAATGACCCGAAAGACCTGTTGCTGTTGGCTGATGATTTGCACTGAACAGAAAAATTGTTGTACGCTTCCTGCACCTGCTGGCTGACCGATACTGACGTTAAACAGCATCAAGCAAGTTCCCGCAACAACAACAAAAAACAATCATTTTGGCAAAAGGGTAATAAATAAAGGCCCCCGCCCGAATCAGAATCCACTAGGAAACACGGAACACACAATTTTGCAGACGGTGACGTAGTCCTGTCGTCGTGCACGTAACAGCCTGAGGCGGTGTTTTTTTTTTCGGCGGTCGTGCACCTCCTCCACCAGTACTTACACACACTGGGCCCAGGATCCTTTCGCCTTCACCGTTCCGAAGGGGGTTCATTAATAAAACATAAGCGCTTTCCCGGGCGCATACTATCGCACCGGGCGCGCTACAGATAACCTTCTCCCTGTTACGCCACAAAATATGAAACCTCCGGCGTGAAACAATTTATTATGCACCTAAACACGCGGTGTGTTGTCGGTGGTGTACGCGGCTCGTTACGATTTTATTTCGTTTGCTGTAATGCAAAGCATAACCATGTACCCGCAAACACATGTAACGTGCTTAGTGGGAAGCGTGCCCCAGTAACACGCTGAACCAATAAAGGATGAAAACTGCATCTAAATACTCTGCAACGCCAAAACGGCACCGGATCGCCAGAATTTAGGCCACCCGGATCTGTGGTCAGCTTTCTCGAACCCAGCTGGCATTGGACGACATTCATATGTCGCATGCAAAATACACCCGGAGCCAATTTGAAGGGCAAACTTGACGCCGTTTCAAGCAGCTAGGCCGTGTGTATCACCACTTACGGAGATCAGCGACGTGACGAAGCACGCATCGCAACGCGACACGCAACGAACGATTTCGTGTGAATCATCCACGGTAATTATTTTATCGCACAACATCCTCAGGACATTCCAATTTAAAAACGTCATTCTTAATGCAAAAAAACACATTAAAAGATAATAGTTTTTCTTTATCTCTTGTTGTGATTTTATAAATCATACGTGTCATTTTAACGCTCAGGCGAAGCATCAGATAAATGTAGATGAATTTTCATGAACAATTTTAACCAGAACGCGGAAGTAGCCGATTCCTACTACCGGTTCGTTTCGAAGAGGTGAGTCGCTTAAAACCGCCGTGAAGTCTTTTGTTGCACAGAGGGAAAGATTATAATCGCGTGTGTTGATTTTATTTAGAATTTTGGCTTGATAAAATCTTCGTTTCATACTAATTTGGAGTTCATATTACTACCAAAATTAGTTAAGCGAGAGCGGTTTAACACCACAAAATATTTTTTTATAAATCTCATTATAGCACCATACAACAAACACATCATTTTAACACCCTTCCGAAGCATCAGATAAAATTAGTTGAATAAACTTATTCACAAGCACGCGGAAGAAACGAATCACTATCGGGTCGTCATGAGGTTCGTCGCTTAAAACGGCGTCAAGTCTTTTGTTTGGTAAAAGGAAGATTTTAATGGCATTTGTTGATTATACTTATAATTTTACCTTAGCTAAGATTACAAAAAAAAAAATAATTGAAGCTAAACTAGACATTAACTAGCTTAGCTAGCAATCTTCGTTTCGTATTAAATTGGAGTTTAAAAAAACATTACTTAAGTGAAAGTAAGCAGTTCTCTGTGTTGCTAAGTATTTAACGATCCACTTTACATTGTATGCAACAAGAATCTGTATCTACAACCTCCATCAACCTCAACTATTCTGCACAAATATTAACACAATCCACCACCGAAGGTGAATGAATTACGCGGAACCCGCGTGCTGTCTGGTGGTTGGACCGAATCCGTTCGTTAAATGCGCGATCGTGACCGGTTTGACACCGAAAGCTGCCAAACCCGCGTGGCGAAGCTTAGAATCTTGGTTGTTTCGTTCTGCCAAGTTTTTTTTTGCATCCCTTTAGCTCTACCTCGATCAACCGAAGATCATCTAGCAGCAGAAGGCAGAAGAACAGAGGGTGCTTGTATCTTCGGTGCGCGACACTCCATGACATGCCGGCAGTTCACCCGAATCGTTGAAGCCTGATCGCACCGCCAGCTGTGCTTACTGCCAGTACGTCACAGTCACAGCGAGCCGAGCCAGCTGTTGCAATGCTGGGACGCTCCCACGGAAATACTTAGCACGCTCGCAAAACGAGCGATCGCATTAGAATCGAACGTAGTGCCCTCGGTACGCTTCCTCGTGCATGCACCACGCTCTTCGTCCAATTAACATCATTAACCTTTTTCCTCCGTGCGCTCGGTTATTGTTTCTCCTGTCTTCACGTTCCCAAACCCGCTCGATCCATCCCCCAAACAATCGTTTGATGGTGTTTTGTGAACTCGCTGATGTTGAGACGCTAACTACTGCCGGAGCACTATCTCTAGCAATCCCGGATTCTGACTCAAAGTGTGGTGGAGATTTTCCGGAATTTGCTCGTTGTGCTTGTCAGCTTTTATTCGCTACTACTGTGCACGTTACCGCAACAGCAACAACGCGCACGCTCGGGGGTGTAATGCGAGAAGTGGTAGATGTGCGAGACTGCGACACGCCGATCGCACGCAAAGATCCGGGATCGTAGCCCGGGGAATCGTACTGGCAGCGCGACAAACCAACCACAACACAACCAGCCCATAAATCTTTGCCATCCCGGCTTTTTCGCTGGTGTCGCCGAAGATGAAAATAAAACACGACGGGGCGATTTGGGATTATTTTTGGCGCCCGAACCGACACCCTGTAGAGCATCCGGCGATCTCGGGTCTTACGTGCGTTCAGGCACGCCACGAACCTTCTCCGGTTTGCGGTTTTGTAATACGCACGTGCAGAAAACCGGCTCCGGTTTTGTCACCTCCAACGATCGTTTGTGTGCGTCGCGCTTCTCTGTTCATCGCGACTGACATCATCTTAGGCATCAAGTCATCCGCCGACCTGTTCGTGGGCTGTGCTTTTTTTCCTTCTATCACTTCCTCGGTCACCCTCTTTTGTTTTGTCGTATCGATTCCGTCGCCATATTTCACTTTCTACTCCCTGTCCGGATCTTCTCGAACATCTCGTGCCCTTCCACAGCAAATCTGGGCGAGTGGGGGGGCGAACGCCAATGAGCTGTCAAAGCCGGGCCCGTGCCAAACTGTCAAACTCGTTCGCCATCGTTCGCGGTGGTGCATTTCCTCGTTCCATCTTTAATTAACATACAAAGCCTGGGTGTTGTGAGTGAGTGCAAATGTAGACGACACCGCGTCACAAACACACACACAGGAGAGTTGGTGATCTTCGCGCGTCACCGCGTACCAGAGTGCATGATTGATTGCTTCGCTTCGCCGACCTTAACGTTTCGGGGCGCATCGCTACTTCGCCCCGTGCGGCATCACAACCAGCCGCCAAGGGGTTATCTGGCGTGAACTTGAAACATGACAAATGGTGACATTAAACACCTGGCAAACACTAGCCAAGCAAAACACACAAATGGACAGCTTCTAGCGCGCGAACTCGCGTGCAGTGAAAATACGTTTATACAAATTAACGCAAATTTGCAGCAAGATATATTATTGGAAGCTTTCGAGTGTGTTTTTTTTTTTATTCAAATGGACACTTTGCCTGCAAGGTTGTTGCTCCTTTTCCGATTCGCGACACCCACGATTTTGCCCAACACAAACACACAAAAAAGTTGCCTCCAGCCAGACAGCAACAGGAGGCGGATGCATTATGCCGGTTCGTCGTCAGCGCTGCATCGAAATCACCGCTCAAGGAGAACCGGTTCCGGACCGGTGAAGATGAGCACAGAAAATGTCTCCTCCGTGTCGCATCGAACACACAGTTTTGCATCGAATTCCACTTCTACGATCGTACAAAACGGCTGTCTGTCTGTCTGTGATTATATACCCGTACTGCATCGGCTGCAGAATTCACACCGCACCGCACGAACCGACCAATTAGCACCAAGTGTAATGAGACAGTTTAATTTCAGTTCTCACCTTC
>KZ061575.1:631301-644016 GCA_002091835.1 Anopheles maculatus | reverse complement strand
TCATTATGTCCCATTTTTTGCATATTTTTATCTTGAGTTTTCGAAGTTCACGAGGCACTTAAAGCAATGTATGCCGCAAAAAGGCTCATTTCTAAGTACGTTTATTTGGCTTCTGCACATGCTATGGGTACTGTATCAGGGATAATTATACATATTTGGAAAGGTATTTTTTGTAGTTTCATGATCCAAAAAAATTTAGTCCAAAATATACACACAAAAAAACTATAAAAATAAAAATATAAAAAATTATGCATAAAAACTCTGAAAATTTAACAAATGCATGCATAAGTTTACCAAAAGTTAAAAAAAAAGTTGTTTAAAATTGTTTTTACGTTAAACGGGAGAATTTCTTACTAATTATAATTTTTACCGATTTTTAAAATGATAATTTGCATGAAAAAACAAAGGATTTTCGTAGGTGGCCTTATAGTTATGATACAAGGAGCAATTTTCAACCCAGAGAAAAAAAAGTATTAGTGTGCGTAAAAATATGCAAAATACATAAAAATCCGTATTTTTTTATTCTCTACAACTTTGTAGAACATCGATTTTATCTATCTTCTCAACTTTTCCAGTTATTCTCAAAAAACAAGTGGCCTTATAGTTGTGTTACGCACTGTATAACTATAACTATTCTTGAATAAACGTTCTGTGCATTGGTACTTCATTGTACCACTACCAATTATCAACATAGTTCATTAGACATTAGACCAAATGATAGTGACGTGGTTGGATGCTTATATGTCATCCTACGGCTCTTGTATGTTTCTCAAGAACATCATATTCAACTGACGACTACTACATACATCGGAAGATTGATAATATCTGCGTATGACATTTATCGTTGCAATCGGCATGCATTTTTAATATGTCTTCGATAAATTGTTTTGAAAGGAATCGATCAAAACAAGTAAAATTAATGTTCCTAGATGTACGAGGATAATTGGCTTAGACAAATCGTTGTTCCTAAGAATTTCGTCAATATATAACATTTTTATTGAAGATTTTGCTCCTTAACGTGCTTTTCTTAAACCATATTGAAATGTATCGAAAGGTGTTAATAATCGACCTGTAGAATTCGCAAAAATTATCTTCATAATCTCAACGTTTTTTGATATAACGCATTCTAACCATCGTTTGTACCAAATAAGCTTAAGTTCCTAAAAAAAGACCATCTTTATGTAAATATCATAGCAGATTTTTCTCTTCACCTATCAAAGTATAAAACCACCCTGTCGGGTTAAACCAATTGCCTCGTGGATTGAGGTCAAAACCAACAGCATAACCGTAAGTCGTGTACAGATCACATTTTATCTCTCTATCGCCACGCCGTAAAACACCAGCCAACCATCCACCCCATGTTTAGAATGTTGCCAACACGCACGGCTAAAAGAAAGCATTCCTGGAAGATTCGCGTTTTCGCGGCGCACAATTTACGGTCCACCGTTTGCCCACGGTCTGTGTGCATACGGCTGTGCACTTTGGCTAGTTGAGGTGTGTTTATGTCCTCAACCGTTTCTGCGTACGAGCTACCGGTGCGGTTCCGTTTATTTTCCTCACCAAACACAACGTAACGCCAGCTGAAACAGCGCTGAGCGAAACTGACCAGAAACCTACCAACCGTGTCCTGGAGGGATTCGCTTTCGCTGGGTATACCAAAACAAAAAAAACTCACCCTATCGCTAGCGATGACTGTCGTCACCTAATGGCAATAATTACGCCTGCAAAGTCACCGATCCACACCACACCGGTTCGGGCACTCAATGACCAACGCAAACACTTCGTACGGGTCAGCGTTTGACGGTGCTTTGTGGTAGTCGTCGTGGTGCTGTCTGGCTCGCGTTCCCTTATCATCATAAACGTCATCATGACGATGCGCGCGAAAAAAGCACACGGGCAACGCATTCGCAACGGGGTCGCATACGACAGACACCGATCTGCACTTTTCGCAGCGAACGTAACCCTTCTATATGCCTTCCGGGAGTGCGAAACATGTCCTCGAACCTTGCATCCCACACTAGACGGGGGAGGGTCTGGGTACTGGTGACGCATAATTTCGTGTTTGAATTTAATAAATTTGAACGATCCCTCTGCAACGCGATTCCAGGACGACTAGGGCAGGCCGGACCGCATCGGAATTGAATCCCTTTTTCCTTTCCATTCACGGCGGTACATCCATGCAGTGATTCTGCTGGTCGATATATTTTAATTATATGAAGCCCACGATGAGGTGAGAAAGGTATCGGACAACCGTGTGCAAACTCTAACGCATTGGAGCTCCGTTGGATTGGAGCTCCGATCGTTTGTTGTTCTTTCGGTTCCTGGACAACCACCGAATGTGTCCGCTTCCGGATGTTGGTGACAGCCATCGTGGGTCACTCTAGACGACAGGAGATTTGCGGCCGCGAGGCAAAATTAAGACCGTCCAGAGACCGTACGCGACGATACAGCGACACGTTTTTGCGCTTCCCTATTTTCGGGCAGTTTTATGGTGGTGTTGTTTTTTTATGGGTGTAATTAACGGTCAGGCTTCGCTGTGTGCGCGACGTTTGGGCCATACCGTAAGGCTTCTGTTTATGAAGGCGCATCGTTGGAGGGCGCACTTTTTGGGTGGACGCTTTTTAGTCCTTACAGAAGAATCGTTCCAGGCGCGGGCGATTTCGATGTGATAGTGTGGGGTTTTTTTATGGAACAGTAACATACCGTTTTGGGGACCAAATGATCCTTAATTAATGAAAATTTGTTGCTTTTTTTCTCATTCCAGGTACGTACCCATGTAGAGAAGGAGAGCAAGAGGGAGTCCTTCAGGAATATGTCATTTGGAAAAGTAAATTAAAGTAAAATGCCTGAGTAAGTAAGAGAAGGAGAAAACTGATTTTGAATGTCCAAAAAAGTTGTTTTAATATATTGTTGGCAAGTCTTCTTCGCATAAAATATGTTAAAGTTTGTGTCAGGTTTGTAGAACACAAACAGACGAAGATGTGCTAATGTCTCAATATCTGCAAAAACGAAGTAAATTTATGTACACATCTTAAAGCCATCATTTTATGCTCATCATGTTTTAAAGCGATTCATAAATAAGATGCCTCATATCGCATCCCTCCCTCCGAAAAACCATCTATTCTTGATGATAACCCACTCCGCAATAACGGATTTGCTAATGCGATCATAAACATACACAAACCACATTCGCCGTACATGACTACATCATCCACTCCCGAAGCGATTCGAAGGAAATGATTAATTCCTCAAATATGTTCCCCGTACAAACTATGAAGGCACACACAGTTCGTGGAAGATGAATACGATTATCTGTTTCACCGAAAACCTAGCCAAAAAAGCAGACAGTCACACACACACACGTACAGACGGTAGCAAAAAAAAGCCGATGACTCATCTCAGCTCCATCATGCGACTTTGGGTACTCCGCTGGAGATTACACTCCTTTTTATGTGACTCCTTGCGTGTGTGTGTGTCTGTGGCTCTGTGGAAAGAAGTAAAGCTGAAATGAAAATCCATGTACCCACATGGACAACGAAACGAAGCAACAACAACAAAAAAAGCCACAAAACTCTTGCCCCGTCTGTCAGGAACCTCATTACTCATAACGTCATGGAAAAGCAATTTTTCGCTCGTTTTGCGTTATTTCCCTTCTTTTTTTTCTTTCTGGTTTGCTTGTTTGCCGGTGGAGATGATGGCAAACTCAACTATCGGCTCCCCAAACGGTCCGAAACTGCGTAATCGTCTTATGCCTTATTCCAGGGAGTTTGAGCTCTGGAAGTCTCGCCGTTCCCACACATCGCTAAGCTCGGGACTGGGGTGGTTCGGGCCGTAGGCAGCTGGAGAAAGCTGGTCGCCTCGACGCGTAATCCAATTTTGTGGGTACCAATTTTTCTCCAACCATATACCGTGTACCGTTCGCGCGTACATCAGCAGTACGCTCATCACCCCGGGACTTTGGGCTCGTTGAAAGGTCTGGAACGAGTTACAGCTCGCTAAGCCTATTCGTTACTGCGTTCGCCCGTCCAGTATGTACGTGTTGTGCGAATATCCCGAATGTATCTCACTCGCCTGTTAAGCCTTTCCTCTTAGGCTGCCACCCGTGGGGGGAGGGCGACTGAATATAGCCGGACAAGAAAAACGCTCTGGGACGCGCTTCTTCGTCGAGAGCTTCGCATCGGATCTGAGGGATTGCTTCCGAATGGTGAAATCTTCCACCAAGCGTGCGTGTACTGTTGTCGCTCCAATGTTGTCTTAGCGGGTTGGGGGAGGAAAAAGGACGGGAGAGCGATAAACAAGAGTATTACTGTTTATCAAATTAAGCTCCATTTGTAACGTTCCTACCCGGTGTGCCGACGATTGGGATAGCGTACATGGCCCGGGTGCAACAGCGTTACTTCCAATACACGCAACGAGCCCGCTTCAGCCACAGACGGGAGCGAACAGATTGGTTTCCCTGCTGCGTTGTGAACAAATTTATTCCAATCGCATACGACATAAAGCAACCGTGTACGGGCAATACCAGCGTTGGGAAGCGTTTCGGAACTGCTGCACTTTCACGAGTCACGCGGCACAAACGTTACGGTTTTTTGAGGGGTTTCAAGAAATACAAGTCCACATTGGCGACCGCTCGGCTGGTCGGATGCATCCACCGGGAGCATGATAGCAAGGACACCGGGCCCTTGTTCTGATGATATCTTCACCGAGGCGTAATTGAGACTCGATTGCGGCTATCTGGAAGTCCCAGTGGCACCACCCGTCGTGGTAACTGACGTGGAAGAACTGCAAAATCTGTCAACTACAAGCACGACGCAGCAATCGTTTCTTTCGTGTAATGTCCCGGAAGAGTGCGAGTGCGCCCGGTAGGCAGGCCAAGAAATGTTCCACCACCGATAAAAATGGGAGTGCAATCGTTCGTACAACACGCCCCAAGTCACTCTCGCCCCTTACATTGTGCCCTTGTTGAGTGGGATACGTTTGGAATGGAAAATCAGTTCCTCTGGTATGAGTTTTACAACAATCGCGAGTCATCTTGTTTGTCGAGAGATGATATTTGCGTCTATCGTCCAGACAACCGGCGCTTACAATGTGCACTTCGGGAACGGAGTTGGTGCGCTCCGGTCAGACACATACAGCGAACCGGATGTTCACCGTTCATAACCTCACTTAACGGATTTTTTTTTCAATTTATTTTTGTGTTTGTTTCTTCCTTTTTCGTTTATGTCTCGAAAGCTAATAGGATGGAAACGAATGTTTTAATGCAACCACAAACACGTGTCCAACATTCATATTTTCGTGGAGATTAAGTTTACCAGCAGGAGTGCCAGTGGGACTTCCAGATAGAAAGCGTGCAAAGGATGCCTAAAACAGAGTCAATTTGTACCGCATGACAAGCTGCTTTTCGCTTTCAGATGTGTTTTACTGTTCTTGTGTATCGAGAACCAATGTTTAAATCATTTAGATATGTTTCCTTTGAGAAAAACACAACAAATGACATCATGAATTTAATAAACTACATCTTATTACGAAAGATAGAAAAACTGACTAGCAGATAGTACCTTTTAGAGTAATGCATGACATCGGCATTAAAAAGATTAACATTTAAGTTACTTAACAAAATAATCAACATGTTCGTCGGTATTCACAAGAAACTCATCTGTATATCAGCACTTTTCAACATCATTCTAATACGTCCATCAAAATTCATCCAGCTTTGCTACGAAAACATGTGTGAGCAATTGATGCCGTTTAGCTGTTTTTCTTCCGTTTTTTTCTTTTCTGCAGCTGTCAGGTTTAACACATCAGAAGGCGAGGCATAAAACGATAAATTGATTCCAAGAATCGTTTCTTCGTTAATCCGCCGGCAGTAACGCTATCCGTCCGCAAGGTGTTCCCGTCCATGCGTTCGGATCATTTGCAAATGACATTTTGCTCAACACCGTCAAGCAAAATGCCTGACAGCCTTTTGAACTACCCGGTCGGCGCGACGTTAGAGTAGAACTCGTTGGCCCAAAATGTTTTCAACGCGTAACGCGTACAGTGTCACACACGTCATCTGTCAATCCATCATGGCGCGCACAGTGCTCATAATCAAAGTGTGCCGTTACGTGGGTATCGTTGTAGTAATACTGTTGCTACCCAAATGGTACACGATGTCCGGGAACGAGTTTGAAGTGTTACACATAAGCTTCAGTGAACCGTTTTGCATGATATTTATTCCCCGACAGTCTCCGACTATGTGGACAGCAAAAAGCTGTCAAACTCAGTCTAAAGTGAACTGTGTTATGCCGGTTTTTACTGATCGCTCCCTTTTATAATGCTGTACGACGATTATCCTTAGGCTACTGTGTACACCACAAGAATTCCCAAACACACGACGAAAATTCCTTTTGATCTGTCGATGTACTAAACTATCTTCCCACACCACCAAGGGTCAAAGTTCAGCCGCACTGACCAGTTCGCCACAAATCCTCCGCGGAGAAATCAATTAGCAGGATTATACGCGTGGCGAATGTTTCACTGTGTGGCCGGATGCAGGCCCGAGTCACATCGCCCGAGAACCGTCGATAGTCAAATGGACATCGCCCACTGCCGGAAGGATGGAATCTGATAACTCGAAAACCAAACTGCGCATAATTGAAGGGGCGAAACAGGCAGAACCGGAGGTTGGGTTTTGAGAGTTTTTGAATTTTTAATTAACTTAAATCCCTTGCTGACAAGATGGTTGTGCCGCGGTCGGCCGAAAGACACCGGTTTAATGAAGCCAGCCCTCCAGTAGCCGGTTTATTTCGGGAGTGGGTACTCCACCCGGTTCCGGTGCTTCTTTTACGGGCTGGTGAGCATAATTTCCGACGATAGCCTAAGACACATTTTAAGTGTCCAATTTATGATGTCCCTCTAGCGCGGGCAGCCATCGCTCGAAGCTTACCCTAAAGATTTTATGACTCGGCCATCGGTTGGCCATCGTCCACATCACGTCAGCTGCATTTGATTGATTTTTAATGCCATCAATTATTGTCCTGCCTTGTTAGGTCCCAGAAACAACCGAGAAGGAGTTTTGCTTTCATTTCGTTTCTTTGTAACTCTTCAAATTAGTTTCCCATTCCCATGCCCACCGGATGGGATGGTGTCACTTGTCCAGGGATGGTGTTTCCTTATCCCAACGCACACAGTCACACAGTCACACATACTCTGAACACCGAACACCGAAACGTGTGGATGTCTGTAAAAACAGTAATTTAAATTGAAACATGACAACGTTCATTTGTATTTTAGTCCAATTTATAATTCCGACTGCTTTCGGTTCTCACTTCACAAGCAGCACTCGGGGCATCCTGGTCACGGCCACCAACCACCCTGTTCGGCTGTTGTCTTTGGTGAGTGGCGGTTGGTCGGTGGCGTGCATTGTTTTTGCATGCCACTTTTCCCGAGAACACAAAACCCTGTTTGTGATGTTGATTTGCGCATTTTCCGAATGGCTGCAAGCGAATCTTTCCTTGCTTTCCAGGGTTTTGCATGTGTGCTGTTATGCATGTTAGTGGAAGGAGGATGTGAATGTGATCTTACCCTTGGAGTAGGAGTGGGTTGTTCTCCTAGCTGCCTTTCTACAAAATTGTGCCATCGTTGGGTCGGCGATACGCATTCACTACTGTTTGCCAGCGTCCCATTTCGTTTATGCAACATTAAGGCGTATTCCAAACATATTGGCACTACGGGAATGCTCTGGACAGAAACGAGATGAAAAACATCACAACAAATTATTTGTTCTTGACAATTGTTCGATATGGTTCTCGTAAAGTTGTATTATAAAATTTTGAAGAAAATTTGACAGTAACAATTCTCTTATATTTTGATGTATTAGTATAATAGGATATTTTAAATGGACTACATAAAGTACTTATTTAGCTTAATAAGTATTGAGTTTAAAGTGGCTGATTGAAATGGCTTAAATTGCTTGAGTTACAACGATAATTCTGCTTTTTATGAAAGCTCAAATATGGCTTTTTTACCGTAGACATATTATTAAAACTGTGAATGATGAATATCTATCACATACAACATACACTGCAGAGTCACTTAATCAATTCAAATAATTGCGTTTGAAGTATAAAAATTGAAAATATCTTCAAACTGCTTTTTCCTGAATGCTTTTGTTGCATTTAATGATTTCTGGAGCAAAAGAATCAAAAAATGTTTTCTTACATTCATAAAGTACCAGGCGCCTCCAGCAAAACTACTTTTTTACCTTTTATTAGGAGTCAAGTAAGAGTAATAACAATTATTGTCAAGCACTCATATAAAAACATTTTTTTAAAATCTTTTACTGGTAGTTTAGATGGGGCGCAATCTCGAGATTGCGCTAAATTGTTCTGTCAAAAAGAATGCGCTAAATTTCTTTGATCAATCCTCCTGTCAAAAAAAGTATAACTCGCGGACCCATAAATCTGAAAAATTTATCACAATCTAAGCGCATTCTTAGCGCAATCTTTCAGCACTATGAGCTATTGATGAATAGCATCGAAAAAATTGGTTAGTTTGTATCGAATACTTGTTACCGCTATGGAAAATGGTCCAAGGAACCAGCGCAATTTAGCGCATTCTTTTTGACAGAACAATTTAGCGCAATCTTGAGATTGCGCACCGTTTAATTAGAGCTTTAAGATTATATAGCTTTTTAAAATTTTTTTGAATTTTGATTAACTTTATCATGATGTTACTTCAAAATGAGCTAGTTTTTATATATAAAGCTTTGTACATAGAGGTGTTGTAGACATTGTAAAATATTCACCACTTTTCTTTTATTATTTTATTAAACTTATTATTCGTTACAATTTCAAGTAGAAAAGTATTCATTTTTGGACATCCTACCTCGACAGTGCTCTGTCCCAACGTTGGTGTTTGTGTTGCCAAAGGGATATGTATGTAGCGGCACGCTGTAGATAGTTGTGGTTGCTGTTGTTGCCGTTGTGGAAAAGGACAATTCGGAACGATTGCATTTCACTCGTAATGGGCAATGCCACATTGACTGGTGTTTCGAATGCCACCAGTCTTCCCTTGCTATGCCACTGTATACACCACGTTTACCACGCTCATGTATGTTTATGTAACATGCATTTTAATCGTTTCGTCAGAGAGGCACACACACCACTGTTCCCCTTTTAACAACTCTCACATCCCCTCCGGACATGCATCGATACGAAAAACATTCCAGAAAGCTTACCGAATCCGATTCACTTTTAAAATGGTCTTCACCAAACCTCACCTACCAGCCCGTGCTCTATTGCTGACTCCCGAGAGTCAGAAAACATAACAGTATAGAGCCAGCTTTTTTGAGTGTGGGTGTGTGTGTGTGTGTGGGGAAAATTGCAATCCAGCCACACTACGATCCTGCAGGAAAAAGGCGAACAACGATAAAACACCCGTGTCCGTGTAGTGAAAGGTGGGAAATGAGCTGGGAACGGTATCACGTAATGGCTACTTCGACAATGCTTCAGATTACTGGACAGTCCGTTTCACGGAACGGAACGATGCGGCCGTAAACGACGGTACACGTGATACGTAGGACGGTTTGCAGGATTTACAGATACGGAATGATTTTGTCGGAGCCTTTCCAGCCTTGTGAAGAATTTAATTTTGTTCGCTTCAAAGCTACCAAGCCAAAGGGTCTTCGATCGAAGGGAGAGACAGATAGAGAGACAGAGAGCTTTATGTCAAATTTGATATATCTGCTGCTAGGTGTACTTTAATTTAATTCCTTTCACAATGTCAGCTGAAAAACGTCGGAAAAAACTGACAAATTTATTTTTTTCATGTGTATTTGGGACTCACATTTTAAGGATATGGAATTGTGAAGGATGTCCCACGACAACATAATATTGGAAAGCCTATTACTGTGCAGCTTTTCACTACTTCAAACTGTTTCGTTTTCCTTTCTGTCAGCTGCCATAAAAATGAAACAAAAAATAGAACCAATTTTGCTGCTGATGGCATACACGCACAGCTCTGATAAAACTGAAGGAGTTTCCAGGCAAATAGCCTGCCCAAAATCTCCACAAATAAACGAACGGTTCACCCAATGAAATCAAAACAGATTGCAAAGTGCGTTTGCACATGGCCCCCGACCGGCTATCAGCGTATTTGTGTTTGCGTACGGATTCATGTTCCGAACCAAATTCTACCGGGTGAAACAATTAAAAGTGGCAAGTGGGCTGCTCGCCGTGGCAGTGTGCACAGATGCACGATGTTGCATCAGCACCCTCTGTGCAAGAAAAAAGTGTCGGAGATTTTATGGTGAAACTAACCAATGCTCTACACCGATCGAATGAAACGAAAAGCGTTGTGAAAAGATTATTGCCAAAGTGCTAATAAAATGGAAAGGATTATTGGTCAATCGGAGCTTTTGTTTTCTATTTTCTTTTATACGTTTTCTCTACCGTTCGTTAATCATAATGTTTTTTAATAAAAAATATAGCTATAAAATGATTATTTACATGTTATAGTTTGGTAGTTGGTAGAATTGACGTCATTTAACGGCATTGAATAGGTTATATTTGTTCGCCGATCGATGTTCATGCTAGAACTTAACATTATCAAAAATAGTTCCGTGACGAGTATTTAAATATTCTAGTAATTTATTATTTGTTTTATAGAATTACAGAAAGCCCAGCTAAATGGGATTAAACCATCCATCGAGGTTAGGTTAATAAACAAGCCCAGACAATCTGAAGTGGCTAAAGTATTCCAATTGATTTTTCAGAGCAAAAGACAAAGAACTAACATTGAATTTTTAGTTTTATCGTTAAGTCCACTGAAAGGATTTCGAAAGGTTAAGAAAGACTATGCGTTTCTTACGTAGAAGGTGTCATTTATCAGGGTGTCAGTTTAAAATGTATATACATGCCTTTATTTCTATTTTTCAATGAATTTTCCGTTTTAATTTTTTTCACGTTTGTTTGTAAAAAAGATTTTATATATTTCCAAATTAAAACCTATTATCAGCATTATTCTCTACTATATTTTTTTTTTCACTAGTTAAATATTACAAAATTGTGAAAATGTAGTAAACCTCAACCTGCTACCTGCCAAAGCCAATCATTTAGAAAACGTTAAACTGTGTTCCACATCAACCCATGAATCCTCAAACGCTAAACAAACATTCAGCAAACAACTTACCCAATTTTGCAAACCACCAAACAACTAAATACATCAATAATGAGAGACACGATTTACAAAACACGCCACACGTGTCCATGTCTTACCGGTGCGCTCGTTTTTTTTTTCTTCGTGCTCCACCCAAAATGGTGTTGACATGACGTGACAGTTGCTAATAATCGAACTTCCCAGACAGCGCCGAAAAGTAAACAATGGATAGCACAAATTTGCATACCACTTTCCAATGCACTCTCGGCCGGTTAGGGTGGGGAGGGTGGGGGATATGTATACACAGCACGTTCCGACGAAGGTGAGGATGAGGTCGCCCTGCCAGACGACGACAGACGACGTCTGTCTAGTCACCGGGGTGTAGGGTGCGGTACCCCAAAAGTCTAATCCTTGGAAAATATACCACGGAATAGTGATGGTGTGATTTTTCCCACCACCATTTTCCATCACACCACTACTGTGTGCTGTATGTCCCGACGGAAAAATGGAAAATCTTTCCATTTTTTATGCTTCCGTTCCGTTCATGCATGAGCTCTGGCTGCTCCCGGTCGAGTACACGGCAGATGGACAGATTTCTCTATCGGATTATCGATTTTGTCGGGTTTGCTGGTGCTGCTGCTGCTGCTGCTGTCCTCCCTACCTGGAAAAGTGATGTTGGTAATGAACTAGAAATTCACCCACTACTGGTTTGTTAGCCCGAAAGCTATTCCTTTTTGCAACATCATGATTGTTTAGCTTGCTTTTTTCCTTGCTCCCTCTGCTAGCTCCCTTTAGCACATAAGCACGATAAGAGAATCGATGATAGCGTTAAAGGTATGTTGGTTTTTCCCATTTTACTTTTCAACAGGGTATCGCAACAGTTTGTCTGTTTCGAAAAATAGACACTTTCGAAAGCGTGCAAACAAAACAACCGAAACATTCGCACACCGTGGATGGTTGTAAATTTTGCTCCATTTTCGATACGGCCAAAGCGTTGAAGGAGGGTAAAGTTTTGGGGGAAACTTAACTTCAAGCTAAACGAGCATTCCATTTTCGATAGAGCGTAAATATCGTTCGGGGTGGTTTGGGTTGGTTGGGTTGGTAGTTGTTTGTTTCGCCGATAGTGCTGTGCCTTACCGTTCGTTTTGCTGCTCTTTAATTTGCATTCAGCTAAAAATTGCCGTTTTGCATCAACAAGTTAATGAGTGTTCGCTTCAGGTGGATATGATATGTTGGGAAATATCACGATAGATAAAACTTTAATCAAATTTCAATGTAATTTTTAAAGATTTGTTTTGCACCAAGAAACAATTAAACATCATAAAAACTAAGAGAATTCTGATGTTTTTGAAAGAAAATAAATATGAATCTAAAGCAACTTTTAATAATAATAATAATAATCAAATAATTTAAAACAAGTTGTTAAATTCATTCAGTAGTTTCCTACGCTCAAATTTTTAAAGAAAATACAAAACATCGCAAGAAAATGCATACTTTCTGGCGTAAAGTAACGACCAGCAAAATATCAGCCTAAATTTATGCAATTTTGAAACTATGCCATATTTTAAATTTTCAC